>WOFM01000450.1:0-136898 GCA_011428145.1 Ericerus pela
CTATACGGGGTAAAGTGGGAATGAGAGAATTACGGTTTTAAATCCTCAAATTTGATCAATCAGAAGAATAGAAATGAAGCTTTCGAAGAAATTCGAAGTTGAACTAGGCATCGAAAACTCTTAATCCCTTTAAAAACGGTAGGCCTACTTTTTGAATGGAACACTGAACAAAGCTCTTCAATTATACGATATTAATTAAAAAACGATGGCGCAGCAAGCCCCGTTAGAAAATCTGGTTTTCCAAAACCATCAAAAATCTTTTTCTTTTCCCGCAAAAACAAAAAATGAAAACAATTTCTTAAATCATAAAAGAAATTAAAATTTCCCTCTATTCTTCATGCAATATTTCTGTTAATGCTTATAGAAAATAAAATAACAGCGAGCTTATTTTCGGTTTTGGTTCATCTTGAATAATTTATCTTTCGTAACAAAGTTCAACACCATAACCTAATTGGTGGAATTTATTTTAGATCCCTACGGCTCAACCATTGAACCAACTCCATCAAAAGCATTTTCAATCGAGATTAAGTCCAAAACGATCCATATAACGATTTTCAGCTTTATTAGACTGAAATTGCGATCTTTGTGGTGTTTACAAAAAAATCTTATGCATAGGCACATGCATACATAAATACACACACACATATATATATATATATATATAATATAGTATACATACATACATATTACATACATACATATTACATACATACATAAATACATACATACATACATATATACATACATACTGTGGGGACAATACTCATATGAGGTAATAGGGGCTCGTACCCCTTGATGACAGTCGCCGCCCAAAGGCTGGCAATAATCGTCTTTATGACGTTAAACAAATTAACACTGGTGCGTTTGTATGTTCGTACCTGTATGTATGTACAGGTAAGATACATTGCACGGGCCGAGATCAATTACCTAATAACGATCTCAGTGATGTCACCGCCCGGTACCAAACGCGCTGCGTCGTTTCTTATCACCTCGACAGAGGCAAGAAACGACGTAACGCATGACATAATTACATACATGTACGTATGTATGTGTGTCTGTGTGTGTGTACCAAATCCTGTATATAAACTCTCAGAACCGGCTCAAAAATTGCTAGTGTTCGCCGAGGATTTGGCTCTTCCATACTTAACCGTATGAAGTGGCAGAACACGCAAAATACTGTTGAATACCTTCTAGTGTGAATATCTCTCACAACAAGGTATTCCACACATACATACATACATATATATACACATGCGTACAATCAAACATAGTCAACGTAGGTACCTACATAAATACATGTAATATAGGTATAAAGATAAGTAGATATAATATTATGAATTTCTAATTTTTATGGCAATCATCGTAACTATCATGGTCCCAGGCCCAATTTAGCTATCGCACACGATGTTAAATACCAAGTTTTAAATTCATGTAATTTGAATAATGAGGTAAAAAGATTCTCAGCATCAACTTTTCCAGGATTTTTTGTGCGAAAGTTTACAATTTTTGCCGAATAAAACAACTAGTCATCTAATTTAGGCTGTTTTTGGATACATTAGCAAAATAATATAGTTTCCCTTTCATTATGGTAGCCTTAGCCTTCTATCTCTTGATGAGTGGGGATGAACTAGAATGTGTTTTTAGAAATGTTCATTATGTAAAACCCATTCGGAACGATATTCGAAAACTGTTTTATCACTGAATCAGGCGTATGGATATTTATAGTTTGAAAAGTAAATAAATAAATAAATAAACAAATAAATAAGTTAAATAAACATCCAGTCTACAATATATTACCTTGAACTTCGGACACGTTAACAATAAGTACCTACAGCCGTATATAATGTTCCATTGACAAAATTAGTTGAGTTTTGATAATTATTTAGTCTATGTTGCAAAGTAAGTAGAATTAGAATCCTTATGTTAACGCCACAGAAATGTTGGGTCTGCATATTTTTAAGTTATACTTATTTAATTATGATTGGAAATTATATTGTTGCTTTTGCCTGTACTTACTGCACGATTTCCACAGTGGTTTCAATATTTGTACATCAATTAGAAAGATAACAGCGGCGATGAGCACAGCCGCAAGAGTTGCTTTGGGAATGTAACGAAACCAAGGTGTCAAAAAAGTCAAAGCTAAAATCGCCACCAGTGCTGTAAATTCGAGTAATAAGAATAAATCAATAAATTAATTATAGGTAAATTAATTAATAAAAATTTATAGTGCAAAAATATTTCGCTCGAAAACCCAGTATCGCCAATTTTCGTCCATAATTTAAAAACAAAAAACCTATAATAAATTCCAAAAACTTGAAAAAACTAGAAAAATAAGTATCGATACATCAATATTTCATTGTTAGTTTAAGGTAAAAAAAAATTACGAAAAACTATCGATAATTATTGATATCTTTAACAAAAATATCGGTCTATCAATGTTTTATTGTTAAAAACTAATTTTACAGGACTTTTTTGTTTTCGAGTTTTCTCGGAAACTACTGAACCAATAGGCAATAAACTCCTGCCAGACTCAGTTCCTTGAAAGAAATACCTTTTGTGAAAATTTTAGCCCTTTCCCTTTCGTAGTTTCTCAAAACCATGAACAGAAAATCTTTTCCGACAATTTTTCTTTTTCAGTTTTCTTGGAAACTACTGAACTAATATGCATCAAACTTCTATCAGACTTACAGCAACGTAAGGAAAATCTATCTTAAAAATTTCAGCCTTATTCCTTTTGTATAATTTTTTCAGAATCCCAGAAAAACAACTTTTCCAGTTTTCTCAGATACAAATTAACCAATAGGCAACAAACTTGTTTCAGACATATTCCCATATCAGAACTAGATCTCTCGTAAAAATTTCAGCCTTATCCAACCGATAATTTTCTCAAAACTGGGAACACAAATTGTTGGATGATACATACGTATAATATATAAGCCTTGAAGCACCGCAGAGCAGCATTTTAGCTTATGCCAGCCCTGCATTTTTTCTGGAATACTTATCGGTAACACTATAGAATTTATGTTGTTTTAGAGGAAAAAACAAATATTTTGTTTTGTGTTTGTATGTGGCTGTTTCAGTAGTGAGCATGTGCATTGAATATGAGAGAATGACTGGCGAAATAATATCTGCAAATAACTTTGTGAAATAATTTTAAGGAATGAATTAAAGACTTGTATGTTTATTATAGTTATGTATACATAAAAAAAATTGGTCAAAATGGGAAAATGGTAACGATTGTTTTATTTTTTCATAAAAAGGATAATTTTCATCATCCCCACCCCTAACCCTTTGTGAGGTCAATTTTAATACCCCATTTGTAAGCAAACTGCATAAAAAGCAAGGTAAGAAGAACTAAATATTTTGACAGTAAACATTTTCAGAAAAATATCTACCTACATCATATCAGTCTATACCTAGGTGTAGCAAACACGTATCGTTCTAAACATATCAACCTGAATTAACTAGAGAGCAACCATGGCCGAATGGATAAGACTACTCATTTTTCCTACTTGATCTTGTGTATGTGTGCCAGATTCAAATTCCAGTGCTGGCAGCATCTATTTACTAGTAACCTTTTTCTTTTAAGAACACATATTCTTCTGAGAAAATAAAAACTGCATTCAAAATGCACTAAAGCCAGTGTGCCTCACAAGGAAGCAAACCAAAAATAAAATAAAAATAAAGTAGTTCTATGCGCGCGAATAGTGTGTATGAATAATGTGGACGAATAGTATGCATGATCTGCCTAAAATATATACGTTAATTCAGAAATGAAGTCAGGTAAATCCATGCTATCTATTGGCGTGGTAATGAACAAAAAATTACACTGTACTTCACCCTCTCACCAGCTGGCACATAAACAATAAAGGTATTCACTGTTGTAGTTGTTTGATAACTAGTTGGCTTCACTTGTGTGTATGAAGCATTAAAATGGGTTGATGCAACTTGGCAACATATCTTAATAACTATAACGATACGCCTTCTCCCCTATGCTTTACATGTCACCTCACTATGCTCTAGAGATGTGCGTTTTAGTTCATTTGGGGGATTTAGTTCAACAGGTCTTGGTCTTTTGAAGAACGAAATGAACTGCATGAATCAAACCTTTGAGTATGTATTATTTCATATGGAGAGCAATTCGTATACATTTTCTATACGTAGTTACTTTCAGACATAGAAAGCGCTTTCATTCCCCAAAAACGCTTACTATTTCGTTTTGTTTTTTGTTGATTGATAAGAAATTCCACTCATCCAGTGATTAACAACAATGCTGTGATGTATAAGAGTGAACTAGCTTGTAGGTCTATACAATATAACTTTGATTTGATAATATCTTTTAGTTCAAAATGAACTAGTTCATCCTCATCTTTCGGTCTCGTTCATTTAGGTCTTTCAAAAGATTAGTTCAAATGAATTAGTTCTCGGTCAACCGACACATCTCTACTATGCTCTCTTCATATCGTTCCAAACACCCACTATTGACATATCATCAATTCAACTTGAACAAACAAGGGGGGAGTACCGTGGGGAATGAGTATCAACGCAAAAATATCAACCTGAATTAACTAGAGGGCAAGTAGGCAGTAACCCTGGCCATGTGGATAAGACTGCTAATTTTTCCTACTTGATTTCATGTAGGTGTACCAGATCCAAACTCCAGTGGTGACAATATTCGGTATTTATACAGGTAAAATGGCGGACTTTTCTCTAAATAACAAGTAATGTGGTGGACTTTTTGGTCATCACATTACTACCCCCATTTTCTTAGAAAAAATGACGATACTGTTTTGCGCATTGGAGGTTTATTGTATTAAGGGGAGAGCTACATAAAATCATATACTCACGACCTCTCAAGTTGATACTCCCCTTTCACCACCAAGATGTTTTAAACTTTATTACACAATTTTTTTAGTGATTTTCTTGCTCACGCATCAATTTTACAGAAAATTTTATTCCTAGTAAAAAGTTGACTCATTAAATTTTTTACAAATCAGTTCATTTTCACGGAATTGAAAGCCATCAAAGATAATATTGTAGAAAATTTTATTTTTAGGGGACTGTAAAAGGGGGTAGTATTAATATGATTGGTGGAAACATTTATGTTTCATGATGTCCTCTACCAAACACATATACTCGCTTAATACTTTTCCAACATTTTTTGAAAAATAATTTTATTTACAAGTTACTCAACGAGTAATATGGCGACCTAAAAGTGAAAAATAAACTGCACTAAATGAAAAAATATCAACTTTAGGAAGAAAAAGGGCAAGATGTACTCCTATTCTGACGTAGACGAATGAATATAAACAATCAAAAAAAATTTCTGTCACTTTATCTTCTAATTTCTGCATAAACTGAGTATACCAATTTCTCTTCCTATTCCGCAAGAGTATGATAGAACTCGTTAGAAGAAAAAAGTTCTCTTTTCATATGCTTTCGTTTTAAAATTGAGTGAGTTGTAGGCCAGTGAGAAAATATGAAAGGTAAATTTCAGAAAAATTTAAAAAATAAATATATAAAATTAAAAGTCCAGCTGATATGTCTTGATCGAGTCAAAATTGCCCTCAATCGTCTGAAAAAGAAGTATGTGTGTAAAACAAATTGCATAGCGCACGTTGTGAGGCAGTTCCACAGAAACATGTTTTCACGAATCTGTTTTTTTTCATTTCAGGCGATCGAGTGGAATTTAACTCGATCAATGTGAAATAAGCAAGACTTTTAAAAGTTCTCTTTTTTTTAAGTTCTTTAAAATTTTTTTGAATTTTTCCTTTCATCCATTTTCACTGGCCTATAACTCGGCCAATTTTGTGAAAAGAACATAATTATGAGAAAAAAATTTTTTTTGTCTGAACGAGTTCTATCATACCCTCGCGGGATAGGAAGAGAAACTGGGACATCCTGTATACATGTATAAATTTTTTTTAAATATGCTGCATTTTATTCTGTCGCTGTTCAGTATCCATACGTTAGCATGAAGTCTGGAATTAGAATCATAGTCGAAGATGGGGCAAAGGCCAGCTATTTTTTTCTTGCCCAACTTTTGGTAATTAAATTTTCGAACCTTTTTTTATTCTTTGTAAGGTGGAAGGATTAGGGAAAAAACAGGTTATTATCACAATTTCAATAAATTATACTAATATTTTTTCCTTTCCTTTCCTATTTAATCATATCATGTAAAAGGCTTCATATTTTGGGAAAATCGTTAAACAAGGTGTCCTGTTTTAACTTCAGATGGAGGAAGCTCTATAATCAACACAGTCACTGGGTTAAAAAATTGTACAACTAATTTATTTCTGTGCTAATTTGAAGAAATTCTCTGATGAAAATTATTCCTCGAAAGATTTTTGACAGATTTTATGCTAAGCGCGGTAGGTAGATAGGATTAAGAAATGGACCAAGACTTACCCCTAAACGTTTATTTCTGGTAATGTTGTTCGCCTATTTTTCAAAACCATTGGATTTTTTTAATAAATTTATGGAATAATATGTATAGCGTAGGCTGTGGAATATCCATGTAGAATTTACTTTTTTGCTAACATCTGTGAACATAGCGAGCTGTATGATTCACGAATCTAATAGAAGTTGGAAAATTAATTTTGTATTTTTTCATGAGCAGAAATTAACATTCGATGATAGTAAAAACGAACTAATCCATGTCTTAATTTCAATAGGCAAGGTTGTTTTTACTGTGGCACAAAGTTACAGAGAACGGCTTGATCGATTTTCATGATTGAGGGGTTTAAAGAAGCGTCTCACCATGTAGATGTGCCATCTGAAGAGAAAAATTTCATAAACCTCAGGGGGAAAAGTTGTGGATTTTGACCCCTTCATAGTTCAAAACTTTTTTGAAATTTTTTTCACCCACAAACAATTTTCCTTAGTGATATTAATAAGTCCACAAAATTCTATACGTCTGTGTCACGCCCTTCTTGAGATATATAGAATTACAGAGTTCCAAAAAGTTGCAAAACTGCAGCATAGGTATATAAGTATACTATACTGTATATTTGGCTCAGTCAAATAAATGGTTCGATAGTGAATTAATGAAGGAGAAGGAAAAAAACAGAGTGGCAGAGTGAGGGAGGGAAGTGAGCTTTTTTATGTAAAGGAGTTGATTATTCTTGGAAAGCGGACTGTCCCAAGGGAGGTTTTAAGTTTTAGTGGAAGTCTGTAGCTTCCATGAGTGAAAATTTTCAAATTTTCCTCTAATTATATCCCTCACTTCTTTATTGTTTGTACTTAAACAGAAAAACAAAATGAGAAAAATGATAAAAAGATTTAAAAAAATCAGTACATCTCTCTTTGTCTTTTTGGTTCTCTCTTTCTACAAGGGGGGTCTTTTCTAAGGAAAATTATAAGTCTTAAATCAAATTGTTACGGGGAGGCGGAGCCTGCGGATGATAACAAATTCATTTGAAACACATTCGGTTATTTTGTGATTGAATCTCAAGCGAGCATAATTGAAGCTACCTACTATAGTAAATAATGATCATTACCCATAAAAAAATCCTGAGGGGGTTAGCCACGGAAAAATTATGATTTTCTAAATATTAGATTCGATATTTAGTCATTCGTCACCATTCAGTTTTTGTTTTACGTACTTGTGTTTAGTAAGTGCCTACAAGTACAGAGTTCAGTGTTACCTTACCTGAATAGAAGTTGGACAATGGCGTTTTAACTCCACTGGCATTGCTTACCGCACTTCGAGTAAAGGCACCACTTATTGGCATCGAGCTGAAACACGACGCGAACATGTTACACAAGGATAAAGTTAACATTTCTTGAGTCGCATCAATGGTACCAGCAGTCGCTAGAAATTTAGAAATATGAATACAATAATTACCGACCAGTTTTTAAGAAACTCGCGACATTTTTAGACATTTACGAGGAGGCAATACGTGTGTGGATAAAATGAACTCGATGCTAAATTGGAAAACTGGTAAGACGAAGCAGTTATAATTAACTAATTAATTAAGGGCGCAAAAAGCTCGATCGTAAGGGGGGTTTACGTATTCTTGATCATTTCTTCTGCTCCCCCCCGTTTCAAAATCATCGCTAACAAAAAAACGAACACTTTATTATGTCAAGTTTTTTCGAAGCCAAGTGGAGGGTTCAAATCCCCAAAACCCCTCTCCATATGCGTAGCCGGGGGAAGAGGAACTCGAGCCCCTCTAAATTTACAAAAAAAAAATAATAATTTTCAAAGAAAAATTCAAGACCACCCGTTCACTGTTTTTTTTGGGTGGAAGGGTGTTCTGGGGAATATGTATATGAACCCTCTAATTAAAATTCAGTTTACGCCTATACCCCTCTTATTTGCGCCCTAGTAATTAATGCGAAAAAAATAAATTAGACGTACCATCAACCTCTGCCGAAGTAAGAAAATTGGCAACAATGCAATAGAATTGAAATCAGGTCGTGCAAGAAATAATCCAATTGTTTTTTTTTGTTTTTTTTCAGTCAAGAATTTATTGTAGATGATACAAAAAAAAAGAAGAGAATTAGAATTATATTCGAAATAAAAGCTTACTGAAAAGTCAGTTTTTTTTTGAGCTGTTATACCTTAAATGAGTACGTTAAAAACGCGTTTTTAAATGTTAAGCTTTTATTTATTTATTTTTTTTGGCATTAACCTCATGCGAAATAAATATTATTATATTGCGGAATGTTGGCTGCAGTATTGGTATATTTTAAAATCGCAGATGTGAATAAAATAAAAGCTTATAATAAATGAAAAATATTCAATTAATTTTTGATTAGGGATGTAAGATTGATTTCTTACAAGATGAAAAAAAAAAGAAAATTATTAGATCCATTTTGTACAGTAAAGTTTATCAGTGTGTCTACTTTGCTGAGAATAATAAAAATTGTAAAGACAAAAAACTGAAACAATTCGAATAATGTTCTCCCTGAATACTTTAATAGGTGCCCCATTTCACGTATTTTTTCAAGTTCACTACAATGTACTTATTGTGATTTAAATACGTGAAGTGAAATAATGAAATTAGCACTTTTGCGAACATAATAATAATTAATGTCTCTTCAAGGATAAACGTATTCCAAATATTTACCTATATATCAGAATGAATTTTCGTTTCTTTCTAACTTGTTTTAAAGAGTTAAAAAATAAAAGTGCTCAAGAAATATTTTTAGCGGAGAAGATAACGAATGAGAAATTTTAACTCTTTTTCTCCCTTCAAAATTAATGTTTCTTCTCTTTTTGATTTATTTTCGAAGTGACCGCCATTCTTTTGTATGTAAAATATTTGTAAGCTCTTTAGAAAATAATGAAGAATCACGTAGACACATCTTTCATCTTTCCATACTTAAAATCCATCAATAGATGAATATACTACAAATCTAATATATATATGAGAGATCTCTACAACTCACTATATCAGCGAGTGCGAAACACAGGCAGAAACTGTGGTTATTTTAAGAATGTGAATACATATTCTTACATATTTATAAATAAGATAGGTCCTAGACCTATGTTGATAATTTTTGGTGTCATTTAAAATAGATAGAAAGTCAAAGGTATGTTTTTGAAAGGACCATTTTACCACTTCTGCGGTTGAAAAGAAGACATCTCAATTTTAATAATCTATTTGGGGTACAACATGGTGATTCGGAAGACGAGGAAATGTTGTGACCATTAAATCTAAATTTAAGATTGATATTTCACGTTTAAATTTCCTTCAGCTTTCTAGTGTGGACAAACTAAAAGTATAAACATTAAATTGATATTCAAGTTAGATGTTGGTTTTCTATTTGTTTTGTGTTTATGTTGAAGGACCTAATTCTAACAAAAACACTGAACCAATTTTGAAAGTAAATTAAAGGAAAAACTAACTATTTGGAACGTTGTTTGTAAAAAAAAAAAAATTAGTCAATGATATTTTTTGCAAAATGTGTACGAAATACTATATTTTCATGGCCAAGTAAGGTGTGAGTAAAGTGGCCAATTTTAGAACTTTTAATTTTCTCATCTTTTAATTTCATTTTCTCATTTATAAATTTATTTTTCTTACTCCTTAGCTTCTTTTTCTCATTCCTTAATTTATTTTTCTCACTACTCAACCCTTTAATTAGCAATGTAAACTACAGTTAACGTTCATTTTGAAAATTCATAAAAAATCACGAAAAATATTTATCAACTTGAAATTGGTACTGTTAACTACAGTTAATATTCTTTTTTTATTTTAATATAGATCACTACAAGATCAAAATCATTAAGATCAATCGCACTAGATGGAAATTTTTTGAAAAACAACTAAAAGTAGCCTCATATTTTTCAAAATTATGAGTGTTCTGAAGCAGATTTTAAAAATTGTTTTGGTGATTTGTGTAGAAAAATGTTCACAATATCACAAAATTTTTATTCTATCTCCTTTTACTGAGGCTTGAGGAGCCTTCAGACTGAATGTTAGCAAAAGTTAACATTGCTCAGATATGGTATTCATTATCCTAAAACTTATTTTGTCATCTTTCAGACAGGAAGAAAGCGTATTATCTGCTCTTTGAATCTAGGTGAACAAGGTGAACAATAAATTGACTAATATTGATAGAATATTTGAATGTGATTCAATGGCGGTTCCAGAGGGTCATTTGGGATGGGGGAATTACAAAATTTTTTAGGAGTTAGACTTTCTTTTCTTTTTTTTTTTGCTCTTCAACAACAAATTTTTGGTATTTTGAGTAAGTAGTTTTTATCTGGATTCTGTGTTTACTTCCATTTTTTCCCCTGTATTATTGTCTTTTAATTTTTTGTTTTGATGTTTTTTTTTTTTTTTTTTGAGGGGGGGCGAAATTTACCTATTTGTCCTCCGAATCCTCTACCGATATGATTGAAATATGATAAGTATGGAGCCAATTATAATATGCACCATCTTAATCGATAATTGTTGGAGTGATAACTTGGTACGGATCTCTAACTTGGTTCCTCTGGATTATAAAAATTAGAGTAATTAGTTTCACGTTATTTGCCAATTCAACAGAAAATTTTTATTACGAAACAAAAACACCGTTTCCATTTCAATTTTAAATCTATTTATCCATAATATCATAAACTAAAGTAAGTTGCTAAAATGTAAAAGCCTGTATTTAAATGGGTTTTGCAATTTTTAATTTTTAAAGCTTTATTCTAAGAGTTATAGTTAAATTTGAAAATTACAGTTCTAAATCTGTTCTTTTCAAAGTTAGTTCTCCATTCTACTATATACTTTTAGCGTCATAGTTATGAGAAGTGAAAATTCACGACTTCAGAGGTCAAGTGCATACTTTACCTCTACCGGCAGGAGTTTTTCAATCATATATGCAAGTATAAGTACTGGAGCACCAATAATATCAAGTCGAATACATGGTTATTTTGAGTCGGGAATGGGATGGTGGTCTCGAAGTAACAACCCTTCGATCGCAAAATCGATCACCTAACCTCTACGCAACCCAGACCGCATAATTGTTTCAGCCAATTTTCATTTTTTGTAATTACTTTTTTTTTTATTTATTACCTAAACACAGATTTATATCTACCTGTTTAGTAATATTAAGATAAATTTTTTGAAAACATTGAATTTTCGCATAGGTGCCTGGTTGGTTTATTCATAAAAAAAACATTATTTGATTCACGAACTTTTCATTATCTGTTCACGGCCAACTAGATTACGTCTTTATTTACTTAATTATTATCAGGGTAAGAATTTCACATTGACCTATTTTTATTGACTAGGCTGTTCGCAATAGATTATTTAGAAAATTATACAATAGGAGTGTTCTATACGACAAGGAAGTGTTTTATTTGAAGTTTTAGTTTTTAACTAATTCTGCCGAAAGTTAATTCTCAGTTCTAATAAGCAGTTTTAATTTTGAGACAGTTTTGTTGAGTGGAAAAATCAAAAAATTCGAAGAGTTTCGTATTATGTGAGTGATCCTCAACGAGTTACGCTCGTGTTTTATATCATGCAAGTCAAGGTCGCTCACCTTGTGCTCGAGTTGCGAACTTTATTTTTTGCAATACATGCGCATGCGCGATTAAGGAAGGTATCTGACTGGCTGGAAGGAGGAGTCGAACATTTTTGTTGCAGGAGCAAATACTTGTTTTGCTCCCACTATTGACATTTGCTCCGTGTAAATAAGTTTTGCTCCCTAGTCAGAAATCTTACGTTTTGGGCCTTGAAAATGAATACCTAATTCTGCAAAAAAAACTTTTTTGATAAGACGGAAATTATCAGTCTCCCAGTGTGTGGGATAAAACAAAATCACATCTTTAGAAAATAATTTTTCATCAGAACTCATTCAGTGAGAGTTTGATCATGAAATTTTGCCGTTTTTGATAAAAAAAAGTTTTTTTCCAACTCATTGCACAAAGTAGGTAATCATACGCTTCATTTTCAAGCACAAAATTATAAATTTGTGACCCATTATCAAATTTCGATAGAGGAAGTAAAACCAGTATTGCTACCACTACCAACATTTTTTGCTCCACCTATCAACCAATCTGGTGCATTCACCAACTTCGGGGCGGGTGTGTTTGGAAAAATAGCATTTGCAATGTGAGCAAAAATTGAGCTCTCCTTACTCATTTGATGTTTGCAGCACTCACCCAAAGCTCGAGCTATAAACTCAAACTTGTCGAGGACTGCTCACTTTGCACTCATGTAACAAAGTAAGTATACTGTTTCGCAAATCATGTTCCAAACAGAGGATGTTATTAAATCAATTTTCATTAGTAAATTGAGTAATAATTTATAAATTGATTGGAAACTGTAGAAAGACAACAATTATTTTTCGAGTTCTACCCAGTAAATTGAAAAACTTCTTCAGGGAACAAAGGTTGCATTTTATGCCATATCAAACAGACTTTTTACATACATCGATAAATGAGTCTTTTGAGGTGTTTTTCGCTGAACATTCTTCCCAGACCTCGATATGAATAGTTATTGTGGGGATTACACCCAAAAAGTTTATACGTGTATGTTAACATATAAAATAAGACTAGTGTGACGCAGTACTAGCTCATAGCAAAAAGGTGGTTTTCTCGTGCAAGTATAGGTATATGTTAGGAGCAAAAACTAAATTTGCCCAATGAGAAAAAAAAAAAGCTCAGAATGCGTTCTGCCATTTAAAAATTACCAGAACACGAATCATCCAACATATACACACAATAGTCTTAAACTTTATCAGCAAGTACATAGTGCAGTGTACTCAGCGTCCTGACAGATGGTTGCCACAGTTATCATAGAATTTTTGATGTTAATTTGGATCTGAATATTTTTGCAACGCTGAATTTAAATTTTTTTTGCATTGGTAATTTATTTTTCCCAATACACGCCGCAAAGTAGGTGATTTTACGCGCAAAATTATGAATTTGTGACCTCTGATCGAATCTCTCACCCCTCCCTCAACATTCTTACTAACTTGGAAAAGGTCTGTTGTTGTAGAATAACTTCTCCATACATCTGAAGTAATATTTCAAGGATTTCTTACCCAGATTTATTTGACTAGTTTAGTAATTTGTATTGTTAATTTTTGTTTCATTTCATATTTTTCATGAAGCCTGTCCATTATAAAAATTTTTCTACAAAGTCAGACTAGGTCTATATCATGTTTACGTATTTTACATGTTAGACTGTAGGTCTATACTATGTGGGTAATACGTAATTATATTTCCATAATAATTCACTTACCGAATGCTTTTGCGATAGAAACGTTAATTAGAACGGCCACAATTGGAATTGTAATGAATCCGTTACCCAGCTTTTTGATCGTTTCAAGAGACGTTTGTGTGGTGTTACCGTCATTAATGCGAAAATCTGGAAATTTGGGCGCTGGAATTCCGGCGGTTACATTCGCTGAAAAATGATAATGTATTACTTTTTTGCCTGTTTTTTCTGTTTGTTTTGATGCAGATCAGTGATTCCTAAAATTATTCGAACTCTGACTCGCTTTACAAAAATTGCGAATATTCATGATCCATGGCTTAATACAAAATTGACTTTTTATATACGGAAAAGGATAATGCATAAAGAGGTACAAAGGGTTTGAATGAGGAAATATTCCCAATTTAAAAAAAAAAGGAGTGAGAGAGAGTGAGAGAGTGAGAGAGAGAAAGAAAGTTTCCTATTTCGTAGAATTGTTGTTATGCATCAGGTTTTGAAACCCTCTCCCAGGCGCAAATTAGGTTTCTCCAAATCAGCCCCCTCCGTTTAGATAGGGTGTATCAACAAGAGGCAATGAATTGATACATAGCTACCTATACGTAATTGTACTTTTAATTTTTTCGGAATTCGCCAAAAATTGGCTGACGACTCGAACCATTTGTGTAGATAGATTAGTTTTTTGAAGCATTTAGAAGGCAAACTTTAAATGACTATACTTAATGTGATTAGATTTGTTGTTTTTTTCTCTTTTCCGCGTTGAAAATCGGATTAAAAGTACGATAGAGAAAATGGAGCATGTCATAAGTGTACGCAGAATTAATGAGTTTAATTATCGGTGAACTAAAAGATTATTCGAATTTGAACGACGTAATGAAAGAGTTTGTTTTCTTTTGTAAGGAAAAACATGGTAATTTTTTTTTCTGGTTTTTATTGTTGTTTATTACGAGTAAGGTGATCATTGCCAGTAAAATCTACAAAAGTCAAGTTTCAGTCATTTTCATCCACTCCTCTTCATCCAAGGTAACTATGATAAGTCGGTATTGATAAATACGATAAATTGGATCACTGAAATTTTTTTACCAGCCGTTTTATGCAGTATAACTAAGGATGAATAAATTGTACCACATAATCACGCATTGGGTATTTTTCTATGAAACTTATAATAAGATTTCTAAAATTCATCATAAAAATGTACTTTCAAAGGGACAAAAAGAAATCGAATGTTTAAAGAAAAATAAAGAGAATATTTTTTCCGTCCGTTTTTATGAGGTGTGCTAAAATTTTGAAAATTTTAGGTCTACTCGTATTTCCATGTTTTCAATTACGGCCTAATCAGGTACCCTGTATTATTCAGATTTTTTTAGAAAAAAATTATATTAAGTATACCTAATGGAATCTTCGGGAAAAAGAAAACTACTTTATTTGGCTTCAAGTTTATCAAGGTCAGAAAATTAATTTTTTGTAAAAAGTTGAAAATAAAATGTTGACAAATTTTTAATTTGGTAAAATTTTCAAAATAATTATTAATAGGTGGTACGTTTACAACCGTCACGTCCACCTACGTAAATGAAGGAATCGTACAAAAATGGAATCGATAATTATTTCTAATTTAGAAGAAAAATATTCTTATTTAAAACTAGCCAATTAAACAAGTTAATATTCATTAAAAAAAAAAAAAAGCGTTACTAATTAGACTATCCACGCCAGTCAAAAATTTAAGAAAATTCATTCTGGAAGACATTTAACTCCATTTGTCACCCATTTATAGGTACAGCCTTTGCTATTTTCAGTTATAATCTGGAATTTGTTTTCGTTGAGGAGCTATAATTTCATTTATAATTGGTATAAGAAGGGACTCTATCCCTTTCCCTACCACAAAATTAACAGATATTTACTTCACTTGCGTAATGTGTTCGTGGCTGATAAAACATGCTAGGTATTTTAATCCTTTATAATATTCTAATTTATAATAATTTATAATCGTACATCACTTTTTTTTAACGTTTCAAACGTAAGTACAATAGGTGTAAACGCATATGGGCCCAACTTTACATGCCAAAGAAAAAAAAATTTTTTCAGGATTCACTTTTAACGACGAAGTTCGTAGCACGTTGAAAATGATTAAGTATATGTTCAGAATTGTTGTACGAGTATAGGTATAATTTCTACCATAGCAGTATATGTCATTCACAATTTTGAGAAAACAAAATATATTATTGGGAGGGAAATAAATTGAAGACTTTCCTTTTAAAATTTTCTTCAAATACAATTCTTGAAATCTGGTATAATTTTCGTAAATTTTTCATAAATCTTAATTGGTTTTTAAATTAATATGTTCTTTCTTTGCCGCAAAAACTGTTAAATCCACCTATTTTAGAACAACCTCTTCTCATATTTAGGCGTAATTTTATCAACAGAACTACACAGGTATCTATTCAATGAAGGAGTTTTGAATAATAGCATGTTTTTGTAAATTTAATAACCCAGGAGATAGTTATTCGTTGTTGTTACTGTAACTGTTCGTGTATTTTACAAATTAATTAATTTTCAATTTTGGGATTTCATTCTCTGAATCTAGGGATTTCTATTCTAGTTGTTTGACAAACTTGAACTCGTTAAAACAGAATTGAATAATTAATAAATTTATTGAACGAAATATAATTAATATAAATGATAGAGAGGCTTTATCGATCTGTATAATGTTTTGAATCAAAATAAGTAGGTAAGTTGAGTAAAATGAATTTTTAATGTTATACTTTTATTAAGTATAAGCTGTTACCCGCAGTTTCATTTGCGTAGTGTCTAATAATTGTTTTAAACCCTTTTTTGTAAACCCAAATAATGAAACGCCATGAAAAGAACATCAAAACAGATTGCGAGAAAGAGAAAGTATCATAGTTTTAGAATTAAAAATGCTTCTAGGGTCGATTTTTGAAAAAGTATTTGCCACCCATTTTTAGTGAGCGAAAGGATAGATAACGACGATAAAAAAAATTGGAGGGGGTAAATTGTAATGAAAAAAAGTGGAGGTGGTAACTTGTTTTGTTGTTTACTGAGCGGATAAGAAGCTGAAAGAAAACGAAATAGGCATAAACACTTTTTAATTTAATTTTTATACTTTCAATGCCCGCCTCTCAAGTGGATTTTTTTCAATTCTCTTTCACTCCTTTTCGCTGGTTTTAAGAAATGTTCTGTCCATTTTTTGTTTTCACAGATGCAAAAATTGGTAACTTTGCCACCAGGGGGTTGCGGATACCCTCGAAAGCTATAAGTCTATTCTTGAATGACACAATTTTTTCTTAAAAATCTCATTCGAATCCATCCAGTGTTTTTAGAGTGATAATGTTTCCAACCGTTTTAGCCCGTATTATTTTATTATATGTAGAGATAAAATGGTGGGTGAGACTTAACACACTAAAATAGGTACAATCAAAGACATAGGTACACTCAATGCATGACGATTGTAGCACTAAAGAGAATAAATGTGCTGATCTTCCTTCATATTACACTTTTGTTCTAGAGTGAATCTAAATTCATCTGTTGAATCAAATTGTGAACCAGGGATGAAAAGTTAGCCATAAGCTGTAAGCCATAAGCCATAAGCCATAGGCCCTAAGTCAAAAGTTTTTAACCAACTGAAGTCAGCCATAAGTATAAGTTAAACATACCATAAGTTTATAAGCTCTTAGGCATATGCTTTTTTGGTTGATTTATGGAATAAACAATTTTTATATTTTTTCACTTTTTACAAATCTGCATTCAGAAAATTTCCATTTTCCTGTTTCACAAAACTGAAAATTTTAATTTATACTGACACAAACTGTGAAATGTAAACAGTTGGAAACAATAAAGTTTGAGGTGAACCATTAGGTTGTACTGTAGGCGCTGCATTAATACACTGTTTGTTAAACCAGTGTGGCAAAATTTACAAAAACAGAACAAAAGGGGCCTTTTCTATACGTTCTTCACCGGATAATCCGGAAACATTTTTCCTTTAATCCGGTGAAACAAAAAAGGTGAAAGATAAGTAGAATTGTGTCAATTTTTGCATTTTTAAAGAGTGTTCTGTCGTAATCAGGTAATTTACTCAAAAAAAAAAAAAATGAACAAAAATAAGCCAATATAATATTTTTTAATCTGCAATTTACTGAAATATAATAAATTATATTAACAGTGTTTTTTTATTTATTTATGGTTATTACTTTTTTCGGTCAATCTGTTCTAATCTGGGTGGGTCCGATTGAAACGGAGTAAGCGGCAAATACTGTATTCAGAAATTTCTCGAATAAAAAATTTTCAAGCCATAAACATAAGCCATAAGTTTAATTTATAAGCTCAAGCCAGTCACCTCATAAGCTATGAACTATAAACATTGTTCATATTTCCAAGATCATCAGCTGAAGCCATAAGTTTAAGCTTTTTCGAATAGATTGTCATTTCTGTGGTGAACGAAGAATGAGTTAAACCACATAAAAATGGATGAATTAGAAAATTTAGAATGATTTAATCAATAATCAGTCAATTACTAATCTGGAATCATTGTTTTTTTACACAAAACAAACCTCAAGAAAAAACTTGAACGACCTCATTATACTGGAATAAACGTTTCTTTTTTGTACACTTTTAATTTTTATTTTTATTTCTCCTATTCTCATCTGATTTTTCTTTAGTCTTTTTTTTTTCTGTCAAACAAGACGTTGATGTCTGATTATTTTTACACAGTCTTAAAATATACCCCAATACCCTATAGTTAAATATTTTCAATGTTAAAAAAAAATTACCTGTCAATCTGAAAGGAACCTTCGAGCCTGAACTTTCAATGTAATACGCAACTGCGCAACACAGCATGACAATAATGACGTTTCTGCCCACAGATATAAACCATCCTAATCTTTTGAGCGTTTTCTTTTCGCAAAGTATGTTCTGGAATTGCTGAAGGTACAATAAGCAGATAAGACAATAGCAGAGTGATAGACTATTCTTATAAATAGGAACGAGTATTAACAGTGATTTCAGATAAGCTTAATAGGCCATTAATTTCCACATGGCTCACCTTGAGTGTTAACAATGACACTATACAAACGACACCCAGTATCGTATCGCCGATTTTTATTTTTTCTATGCGTTCGTATAGTTTAATTAAGCCATCCATGCTGCCAGTGCTTTGGAAACTGATACCTAAAATATGTCTGATTTGTGATTCGATGATGATTACAGCCGACGCTGACGTGAAACCCGAGATTACTGGAGTAGAAATGACTTCGGTTAAAAAACCTGTCAGAAAATGAAAAAAACAAGTTTTCGAAGTTAATATAAGTTCTGCAGTCGACATTTATAAAAAGCGCATATATATATATATATATATAGGTAGTGAACAACCTAAACGTAAAAGTCCCATCAGTAGTTCTACAAAACCGCATAAAAATGTGAGTAAACATAAATACTCGATTTTGTGCTCCTCTGGAAGATCGCCGATATATTGTAAGGTAAGCAACGACATGAGTGAGGTCGGTCCAATTGATACCTGTGGAATGGTACCGAATAGCACGTATAGGAACCCACCAGTGAATGCCGAATACAGGCCATTCTGTGGAAGAAATCGAAAATGAGGTTTGCCAACAATATTAGTCCCAAACGAAGGTTTGATGCTAATTGTAATATGGTCATATCTGGAGCGATAAAAATGTTCAACCCCCGTTACCTGCACTTCTACCATCAAGAGGGGGCTGAAAAATGTGATTATTGAAATGAATTATTAGAAAAGTATTGAAACAAAATGTGTTTTACTGGGCTATACTCATGAAGGATTGATGTGTAAACATAATAATAGTGTGGTTGTGTGCATGTGTAACACGTTGTGCATGCACATAACCACACATCTATTTATCATGTAACACACACAAACGAGAGTTACAATTGTAAGTGTTACAGTTACACAAATCTGACAATCGTAATTCTCATTTAACCTCTACCGTAGACCAAGCATTAAGATGTTTACACATCAAAAAATTGTAGTTCTATCAATTTCAGTTATAGTCATCGTACGATTTCTTCGATAGTTCAGTTTCATTATCAGGGACACCATGTAGAATGTATAGGCATTAATTAATATTATGATGTATACTAGACTACATATTAACAAAAATTGTCAGTATGGTAATTTCTTTCACCATCATCAATACATAATGTTAATTTTCATCTGCCCAATAAGTAATTAAAAACTAGTACCTATACAGATTAACTTACGATTTAAAAAACAATACTTTTCTTTATCACCTTGGGTCTGGGCTTGATATTTACAACAAAAAAGAGCAAAGTAAGTATCTATTGGAACTTTTTGCACTGAATTTTACATTCATGTTTTTTATAACTGATAGATATTCTTATTGTACTCCCCATACCTAATTATTGAGAAAAATTTTAAAAAGAATAGTCTCAGTTTTTAGTCCTTCTGCCTGATGGGAGTACGGTGACAGGAGTGGAACATTTTTATCATCAATCATCAGACCTCCCCCACCATTTTAGGGGTAAATAAAAGAATTATAGTTCTATTGGAGACAGTGAAGGCAGCGATGTTGAAGATAGTTGCAAGTTATATTCAGAGGTTTTCAAAAAATTAAAACCTAAAAAACCAGGAATTTATGGGTCTTTGACACAGTTCTAGTTTTCTATTATTAAGCTATTAACTAATAGTAACTATAGTGAAATACTTAACCAGCTATGATAGCTTAAAACAAGCTTTGTTTGAACTACCCTATAACCAGCAGAATTTTGAGCATTACACACCTTGCTCCTTAATAATGTCTCAGATACAAGTTAAAGTAATGATTTGATGATCACTTACCTCAGCTGGTAATCGAGCTAATGATGCGTATGCAATGCTTTGTGGCACAATGGTCAATCCCAACGTTAGCCCTGCTATGAAATCAGACACCGCGAACATTTTTGTATAGCAGGGTGCCCATCTCAGAAAGCCGATTCGCTTATGCAGTTCTTTTTGAACTTTGCCCTTAAGCGATCGATTACTGTTTTGTATTTTGGCATTACCCACTGTGGAAAATATTAGATCATTAGTTATTGCTTAAATTTTATATAAATAACTTTAACTCGACTTCAAGGTTAAATTACATAAGTAAGTTACAAATGAACCAGTTAAAAAGATCTAAGGCCTACCAATAAGGTTGTGTATTCAGATATTTGTTCCACAAATCTATTTTCCTAGCACATCCTTTTCCTCGACCACTCTCTTGCATTATTTTCAGTTTCTGTTTGTAGGACTCAGAGGAGTCGAACAATATAGGGTATATTATTAGATTCTGTGGTAGGTCACCTGCTTGAGGATTCGAACTGGTGTCCTAAATATTATTTGCCAGCCCACCGTCTGCTGTAACTGGCGAATAGGTTCCCACACTGTTATTTTTATTATTATTATTTTTTTGTTTTGGAACGACATAATATAGCCACTCTGTATGATTTCTTAAAACAAAAGAGTAGACCAGTAAATTTAACAACTTCCTCGAAATTCTCTGGCCCCGTATCCGAAGGAAATTTCAACTTTTATAGAAGTTGGAGTATTCTCACACGCTATACTTCTTAAAATCTTCGTCTTCAATATAGTTCATTTAAACGTGATGAATTTCATACTTACAAAACTCGGCCATATTCATAACTTATTTAAACCACTCATTCCTTTCATTCTGGATAAATATCTAACCTGTTTTCAGCATACGGTTCACTCTACTTTGTTGACGACCTTCTTTTTTATGTTTCGAATATCGCCTAGCTATTCTGCAACCTTGCTACTCTAATTTTGAGACATTATATAAGTTTTCCTTGAACTCCTTAAGAAACTTACTCACACATTTTCACCTCATTTAAAAAACCAGTTTTGATACCTCTATCCAGTGACGCTGCAAATTCGGGTTTTAGGGTTTATACCGCCCCTTTCCCTTAAATGAGTTCATAAAATGTGAAATAAAAATAAAGAAAGCAAAATAAATAAAAAAGATGAAAGGGGGAAAATAATTTATGAAAAAAACTGAAAGGTGAAATTCAACCACGCCCCTCGCTAAAAATAAATTCTCGCTGCGTTGTGGTAATTGAATAAAATTTTCTAATTTTTTTCTTCTCCTTTTTTATTTCTCTTTTTGGTCAATTTTAGTACAAAAATTTCTTCATTGAACACTATAAAAAGCGAGTTTTACTTAAACTTGGATAAGTTCATCATAATTGTATAACACTTCCTTTATACGTTTTCACATAATTATATTCATGCAACCCAAACTCAATACACCATACTTAATTACCTACCTACTTTAATATTTGTTTGTTTTATAAAAAATATAATAAATTTTCTTTCAACTTGGCTCACATTCTGGATATAGGTATGTCCCAACAATATCTCAGGAATGGCTCAATCGATTTATATGAAATTTGAGGAACATAATATTCAACTCAGCTCATTAATACTTATAGCAAACATATCAATATATTTCAAAATTACATCGATATTTAAATACATATCGATGAATATATATTTTTTAAGTGTAGGTGTGGAAGAATTTTTGAATTTGAATTTCTTTAGGGGGACTTTTGAAATGCGAACGAAGAAAGAAGAAGGGAAGAGAGAGAAAAAATCGACTATTCAAAATATCCTCCCTTTCCTCCGTCCTTGTATGATTTTGTACCCTTTAATTTCTCAAAAAAATAAAAAATATGTTGATATAGGTTTCTTACCAGAGCCAAGTATTTCGCTCGAATCGATCTGTGTGAAAATAGTGAAATATTTTCTAGCAGTTAAGCTATTTTATAATTGGCCAACAATTATACATGGTACTCCATTTTTTTGACTTGTGGCTTTAAATTATTGACAGCTCAACGATATCTGGTGGATAAACTGGTCAATATACATTATATCGTTTATTTTATGTTAGGATTTTTATATTTACGTTAAATGAAAACACTGTTTGATTCGGCACGATCGAAGTATGGCGTAAAAGTCTCAAAATTTCGAATGAAAATAATAAACAAAGTCGAGCGGAGTTTAACTGTTTACCCTATAGCTCGCGAATGTGCTCAACAAACTTTTTCATCTTTTTCACAAAATTGTGCAAATATTTTAGTATTTAATAGGAAAATTTCTTAACGCTTTCCGAGCTACTCTATGTGTAGGCCTATTCGCAAGTTCCCTTTGTTTCTTTAGATGAAAAGTACTAAGGTAATGAAAACTGTGGGAAGAGAACTGAATTAAGTTAATCAGAACAAAAGAAAAAAACAAAAAAGAAAGGAAACTAACGTAGAAACATCTTATTTGAAAATTTCTTCTCTTTTCATTCGCTTTTTATATAGATATATATATTTTTTGTTTTTTCATTCGGACTTTTATCCAATCAAACTCTTTCTTGTCCGAAAATTTGTTTCTAAAAACCATTACTTAAACTTACATAATGATGGTTATTGTATTTTCCTCCCAATGAAAACTAATAAATCAGATAAATGAAAAAAAAAAAAGACAACAAAAGCAAAAACGAAATAAAAACCAGAAATATATTCTCCCTCAATTGATGAATGAAGATCGGCTAAATTAATGTGTACTTTCTAAAAGTTAATGATTTTATGAAAGTTCTTCAACAGAGATTGATAACATTTCTTTTCCTTCTTTTTTTTTGGCATGCTGACGATAATGGACGAGGTATCCAGTATTGGGAGAAGATGAAAATTTGAAACTTTCAGCATTCACTAAAAAGTTAGGGTAGAATACCAAACATGAATATAAATAAAAAAATCATTCAACTGAAAGTATTTTCAGCAACTATATCGCTTTAATGGTGTTAAATATTCAACGAACACCACGCTTGGTCAAAAAAAAGAAAAAAAAAAATTCCAAAAGTCTTATTTTTGTGTTGCTAATTTGATATCAGGAATAATCGTCTCAGGAATAATAAAATATTTGATAAAAAAAAAAAAGAGCAAAATAATTTTTAGTCATGCAATTATACGTGAACTGAGAAATTGCTTCGATGCAATAATTTCGTATCAACGTGACATCAATACAAAAAAAAAAACTAACAATTAATCAAGAACATTTAGCAATTCCGAAGGCTAAACGTTTTCATGTTTGTTACTATCCTCGCTATTAATTTTAATTCATCAATTAAAAAATAAAAAAAACAAATTTGCATCAATTTTTCTAAATTATCTTTAAAAAACTAGGCTATTATATATATATATCGGCACACTAATACCAAACTTCCCGCTTAGAATTTATTACAATTTTTCATAAAATTTGTCTTTTTTTTTACGCTCTCCCTTTCTTACTCTAAAATTACTGGTTCAGGCGAGCTATTTCACTAACACTTTACATCTTTCAACCAATTGCACCGATTAAGCAAATTTTAACTTGGCGGGTGGTTCTGTGCGACTCTTATACGAATTTGTGCCACGTAAAAGGAGACGTGAAGGGCGTAGGTGGCTGAAATGACGTAAATTGCAAGAAGAAATGAATGAAAATAAGTTCTGACGCACTATTATTGTAATTAACTATAATAGTTCTAATTTATTATGTTCGACGTCATCAATAATTAATTTGTTATTAACGGGTTTGAATGTTATAATTTTAAACTCATCTTATGCGTCAAAATTCAGATTTATCAGTCAGTTAATGTTTTGTTTTTTATTGTGAAAAGTAGAAGTCTTGCAATAGCTACTTCCTCGAATTATCGGATTTGTAAATAAAGTTGTGAAATATATAGTATTTTCTAACTCACGTTTAATAATAATTATGCTTAAGCATAGTAAGTTAGGTACTTATATTTTAGGTATCTACAAATTTTTCGTGTACTTTATAACTCATTAATAACTTGACGATAAAAGTTATTGGAAATGTCTAAACTTTAAAAGAAGTTCAGTGTAAGTTAAAAATGTCATAAGAATGAAATTGAGAAACTGTTATTTAAAAGAACAAAATTTACCTGATACATTGTTTTTTAACAAGTATAATTAAAATTTAACCATTTATATCTCTATTAATTGATAATAATTGTAATTTTTAGATACACCTAAGTAGATTTACAATATTGAGGTCTCAGCCACATGGCGGTAAAGAGGAAATCCGGGCCTAGAAAAAAAAATTATGGGTCTACTAATAACTGAAAATTGCATCTTTGTGCAGGTGTAGTATGAAGAATTTATTTTGGAAAGGGGTTTTATAATATATTGGAAAAGTATAATTCGTGAGCAAACTAAAAAAATTTTTCAAAAGATTTTCAATAGATTTTTACAAAAATCTACTCATTTTATCTTTTTTTTCTTTTTAAGAATGCTTGGTCCCAAAAAATCTCGGGTCCAGGTGAATCCCCTCTTCCACCCCCTCTTATCAAGCTTGCTCAGCCATTTAATTGGACCCCCATTAAAATAAAAGATAGGTACTGATCCAAAGTCCGAAATATTTTTTGATGGGTAAACATCTTCGCCCTCGGTCTATGGTAGGGGCTAAAAAAGAATTACAATTGTCAGATTTGGGTAACTGTAACTTTTACAATTGTAACTCTTGTTTCGTGTGTTACATGTTGTGTCAGAGGAACTCACAACTTTTTTTTGGTTTGTTTGCAAGAAACATCACAAATTTTTCATAGGTATATACGCACATTAATACTGGATCTATCTAACTCTAACAGGTTATGTAATATTTCACGGACAGATTAGATAATATTTTTCGATAATTATTTATTTTAAGTTGAAATTTTTTACAGAATTCACAAAAATCAGGTAAAAAATCAGATGCTTACAGTGAAGTGAATTCGTGTGAAGTCTTTGTAGTTATTTTCTCTCTGTGTGCGTTTTTTAATTATTTTCTGTCAGAAATAAGAAAATTCTAGGTCGACAGAAAAATTAAAATATCGTAAATTATTAATTCAAAATTTATGGATTCACAGTGCAGGCAGGGTTATTATTGGGGTCATTTTTTTCCTCCTTGAAATCGTTATATTTTTGTTTTCTTATTTTTTGCATCATGGAAAAATGTTTGTTCCCCTTTTTTTTTTTGCTACCTTTCAGTTTGGCACGCAGAATTTTAATTTGTTAAATTTTCTAATTTGAAATTGGTTCTTTGAGTTTCAAAATGCTTAATTTAAATTTTAATGCTAGCATATTTAAAAGGGCTTCTATATGTTTCTGAGTTTTCAGTTTTGGTGTTGGTTTTAAAAAGTAATTTTATTCTTATCGGCACCTTATCTTGGTTCCTTGTGGTTTTGTTATGATTTTGCATTCTTTTTACAACTGGCTACAGCACAGAAGATGCTTGGTCCTGGCGGAACTCCATTTACTTCTATGTTAAGGAAAATCAGCTATAATAAATTTGGCTACTATAAACTATTGGCTACAACCAACATATTTGGGTGCCAAGGGAAGCCAAAAGACTGTCAACAATAAGTTCTTAATTTCTTTCACATAATAAACAACTTTTTCTATCCAATCTCAATTTGTTTCCGCAGTGGTTACTTTTGTGTTTCTAAAAATCATCATATTATATGATTTAATTAGTATACAATTGCATTTTAATGGCCATTGAAGGCAAAAAATGGTGTCTTCATAGTATTAATTTTTGATGATTGGTACTGATTAATTGGCAACCATCATTATTTTATAGGGTCAAATAATATCCTCTACAACTTAGTTACAGCAACCTATTTGTTGTAGCCAGCTACTGGCTATAACAAACTCCGCCTACGACAAACAAATTTCACAGGCCCTTGGAATTCTTTGTAGCTAGTTTCTACTCTATTTTGTTCCCTTTTACTCTCAAAAGTTTACCAATAATAAACAGGAACATTGAGCATGAATTAGACAATGCATACCAAATACAGGACCATAACTGAGGAAACCTTCCACACAATCGTTGATTAGGAAAATTTGTCGATTTGTCAACTGTATTTGGTAAATAGATGGTGTGGAGCCAGCTTTTATATTTCACTTGTTTGTGATTAGCCGTAGTTTGTATATTATAACTTGATTCACACTTGGCTAGTTTTTCTGCTACTGACTAGCTATTTGGGGTACTATTCTGTTAATAGTTGAAGTTTTACTTGTTGTTTCCACCTTTTAAAGTCAACTTTAACCTAGTGGATTGTCATATGAGATTCTAATAAGATTCTTAGAAGATAATCTGCCAAGCTAAAGTTATTTTAAATGGATAAAAACCCAATCTGACTATCTGTTAACAGAATAGTACCCCAAATAGATCTTTAGTACCTACAAAACTAGCCAAGTGTGAATCAGGCTTATGTTCCTTGCTTTGTTGTCAGTTTAATATTGTTTTAAGCTGACTCCACTCATAGGTCTATTTCCCAAATATATTTTTGACAAATAAACAAATATTTGCCAAATCACCAATTGTATGGTAGGCTGGTATACTTGCTCAGGTATGCTTGTGTATTTGTCGAGCGTTTCCAAATATATGGTCATTGTTACCAATTGTTGTTCATAAATTTTCCTGAGTTAAAAGGAACAAATTTTATGAATTTTCCATATATGTGTACCATAATGTTTTCCTCACTTGGTCAGCAGGATGACAAACATACCCAATTATTTTTGCTCTGCAAAATCTGGCAATCAGATAATTGTGTGGAGCTTAGTTAATGCATTATTGAAATGCAACGCTATATAGGCCAGTGTTTCCCAACTCAACTGAAGCTGAGGACCACTTTTGCAAACCACTTATATAATATTCACCCTCTCCTCTTAATCAATTGAAAAATAAAGTACCTTATATCTAGTTTCTGTTTTTGCTTGATCCAGCTGTGGATCACATGGAGACTTGTTATGAAACAGTTAACGTGGTAACGACTTAACAATACCTCTCGACCAATCAATAATTTAACGAATTAACGTGTCAATTTACCACATTAGCATTGATGAACAGAGTTGAAATAATTTTTTACAATAGGGCGATACAGAATTAACGCGATGAAGATTTTTTATCGCGTTAAAAGTTTCATAATAAGTCTCTTAGAATCCCTTTGCAGACCTCTGTGGATCTTCAATTGGGAACCAGAGCACTAGGCTCAAAGTTGAATATTTTTTTGGACAAAACTGAATAATATATGTCCTTTTAAAATAATACACATAGAGCCTAGAGGCTGTAGAAAAATGGAATACCTATTATTTAAGTGTGTTAGGAGTGCTTTTTTCGTTATACTTGATTAATACGTCCGCAAAGGGGGAATTCAGGCCTTCCTTTAACCTTATTAGTGGACCTTAAATTTCTATTTTTGAAATTATGAAATTTGTGGACAATTTCCGAAATAAATATTATGGCGTTTTTTTCATAACTTTTAATTTTATACTTGCCTAAAATGTTTAAAGAATAAAATTCTCCTTTCCCTTTTTCCCCAACGTCTGTAGTGGTTGTTGAAAACGAAGCTACAATTAGATTAAAATTCAATAGTTTATCGTGTCCACGAAGAATATCCCTTAAAACAGGGGAAAAGAAGTGAAAAAAATTGAATGACGGATTTTTGGATTCTTGAATGTTAAAAAGTTTTCAAATAAATGTTTTACAGAGAACGCACGAGTATCGTGGAAAAGTTCAAGTGGTGTATAAAGTATTATCGAAATCTTAGGGTTTATTTCCTCTAAAGGAACGATTACCTAAATATTTTATACTATTTTTGAGAGGGAAAAGAAAAGGAAAAGTGAAAAAAAATTTTTACAAATTATATTTTTCCATCGGTTTTCGCAGCAGATATTATCGTTCTTGAGAATGAGTTAGATTGATTTTGAGGGTGAAATTTGGCAATGTGCTCACGAATGTTATTTAGCTCAATCTAAGGAATAAAGAAGGATCGTAAAAAAATTAGTAAAAATTTTTCTTTGGAACTATATATTTTCCAGTGCGGGTAATAATATTTTTTAAGTAATAATTGAGGGCATTGAGTAAGATTTTTACTATAGTGATTTCTCTTATTTGTTTTTCTCCGTAGCCATAAATTGTCACATTTTAGTCGATTGTCGATAAAGATACTGAACCGAGTGGATTTGTTGTCAAGATAGATAAAAATTATTTTACAACATTTTTCGAATGCTTTTAGTGAATGAATATTTTCTGAATGGTTTTATTAATATTACCATCGAATAATATTTTTAGATCTGATGAATTTTCGCGCCTTTGTGGAAATACATATGTAGGATTAGGATTAATACACTTAGTCGTAGTAACCCAGCTGGGTTCTAAATTGTTAAGAGAAATCTTATGATTAAACCTACTTACTTGATATTGTGGGACTTCACGTTACGTTAAAATTCATTGTTAGAAAGAAAAATAAATTAGCGTGAAAAAAAAAATTAATTAACAGTCTGGTAGGCCTATTTTCCGCAGAAGTAGTACCTAGAGCAAATCTTTAAAAAAGTTAATTAGATCCTGTACGTGTGAAAGGGGTCTATATTTACTGCATTAGCTTTGTCTAGTATTTAAGTAATATTTAGTAACCGGTGGATAATATCTTATCTATTTTTGTTTATGAAATTAATGATAGCTGATAAAAATGGATAAGGTCTCTGGTAAACACAAATATATCATGCGATAGATACAAGTTATAAGATTACAGGCCCAGTTTCTCGTTATAAAGAAGGTTGTTTGTTGAAAACCGAACAAACTACGTTCTAATGTTATTCAAGCATTGCTTTCGTCGTAAATAGTATATATTTTGAAAATAAAATTAATTTCTGATTTTTGTTATGAAATTCCAAGAAGTTAAATCACCGAGTGAAAGGGTGTGATTTTTTATAAAACATCCAGCTGGGGTCAGAAATGTTTTTAATGTTGGTACTGATACATATTATGTTGCACGGAAATTGAACTCATTTATGATATAAGTTAATTCAGATTAATCAAATTTTTTCGCAGGAATCTTTTCAAGAATCTTACAAACCTATACATATTAAGTACCATATATGTATATATATATATACAAGAACCAACTTTTGTTACTGTATAAATCGATTGAAAAGAATAAAGTCCATGATGAAGAACTCTTGTTCGCGTCAGATATACCTAGGTTAACCCTGCGATTCTTAACGCCTTTTTTATTCACGGATCTCCTAGCGTAGAGGTTACCATTTCATAGGACCCCCGCCGTTACGTTTAGACACATGGAAAAATTGTTACAGTCAAATTAGCTAAACCTTTGGATAATATAGTTTGAAACGTCCTGATCGAAAGTTTCCGCGGGTAAGGTCTAAAAAAGAACGTGTTTAGAGGGATAAGGGTCTAAAGGTGAGAAACAACTGAAAGATCTGATTTGGTAACGAGTGTATGCGAATTGTAAACCAAATAAAATCATATCATTGGAAGATAACTTTTTTGTCAGAATTTGACGTGTCGGTTTAGAAAGTTATGCAGTTTTTGAGAAGGAAGTTTTTTTTTTTTTTTACGAGTTCTGGAATGTTCAATGTAGAAAAAAGTGAAAGTGGAGAGACCGTTTTATTTTCCAAGGTAAAAATTAAAAAAAAAAAAAACTTTGAAGTCTCAAAAAGTGCCAACCTGATGAAAAGTATTAATTTGTTTGTTTTGTAGCATGTGAACGAAGTGCTAATTTTTCGAGGCATTTTAACGTGTGCGTAATGGTCTATTCCAGAGTAGTGCGGCGATGTATTTTTTCACACGCCTCTTGAATAGTTAAGATACTAATTTACGCACGTGTGCCTTTTTCGGATGATTTTGTTTTGCAAATCTTACTTCAAAAGTACCTAACTGATTATTCCTTTATTTTTCCAGCGCAATGTGAATAAATTGTTATCAGCTTGTTTCAGTAGCGGGGATAACTTCAAATTATTAATCCCTTTTGGGAGTAATGAAACTCATAATTCCTGCAACATATTTGAATGCAGAAAAAGTTCTGCATCACATTCGTTTGAAGTTTTCCACACCAGTAAAACTGCCTACTTTCCGCACCTTTGCTGGGTAATATACTTACTATTCTCAGAATATGATTTTATTTGGCTTTCGTGCCCAGTTCATTAACGAATCAGTTTTTTTAGTTGTTTCTCACCTTTAGGTCCCTGTATTCTTAAAATATTTCTTATTTTTATCTTGAACCCGCGCAGAATTTTGAACAGGACGTTCTAATCTAAACTATATTTTACAGTTTCAGCCAATTTGATAGGGACCACTTTTCCATAAATAGTGTCCTTTATATTTAAATAAAATAACTATGTCAACACAATAGCTCGAAGCGGATCTCTTGGGTCCTCTTCGAGGATTCTTCAGAGGTCCATGAACCATAGCGTGAGAACTGTTAAGTTAAACTATTTGAGATATTTTTATAGAATATGTAATTATTTTAAACTTTCTCAGTAACTTTAAACTGTACCACTCGAATTCATTATCATTTTGGGCGTTCATTCATATTTAACTTTAATTTTAGATGAGTAGAAAATACGTCATATACCAACCTTATTTTTGCTTTAGAAAATGTTCATTTAATGTTCAAATTCATGCTACAGGGTTTATGAAGATAAACAGAAGAGAAAAACAACCATTTTCCGCAACAGTTTTTTTGTACGCCTGTATCAACCAAATTACTGATTTTTAATGAAGGTAAACAAGCAGTGAACAACCATTTTCCGTTGTAGCTGTTTCCCACGCCTGTATCAACCAAATTTGGAGTTTTTTCTTACTTTTTTTTCCATATAAAAAAAAAAAAAAACGAAATAAAGACTGCGAAATATTTATGGTAAGAAGATCATTGTATTCTCATCTAAAATTAAAATAGTACACATGACAGGGTTGGACAGTCAACTTGGCGATTACATAACTCAGCTCATTCTTTGCAGGATACTTATATATAGATGTTTTAGTACTTACCTACCTAAGTTTTTTTTTTTCATTTTCGATTTAAGTTATTATCGTTATCGTGTTCCTTTTTATGTAGGTTTTCGAAGAAAATCTACAGATTAAAATTGTTTTTACATTAAATTCCAGGGTCGGGGGTAGGTTTGTTTTTCATCTCCGATTATGACTCCGGGAAACTTTTGATTTATTTATTTTTCAATTTCTTTGTTTAGGAAAACCTACATTCCCTAGCATTGCTTGCTACACTAGAGTTATATTTTTTTCTATATTTATTTATAAAACAGAATAGTTATATTTTGCAACTAGGGAAGAAATTGAGCAATTCCCAACGAGTGCGATAATTACAAGCACGAGCCGCAGGCAAGTCCGTTGATCATACAGGTTAGTAATTGCTCATTTGACAAAGTTTTTGCTACAATACTTTTTGAAATAAGTATAAGAAAGGCTGTATTTCAGTCAAGGGTAATAAAACAAGAAAAATGAGTGAAAAAAATCAGAAAATTGAAAAAAAAAAGGGAAAAAATGACTAAAAAAGTGAGATAAAAAAGAAAATGGGCAAAAATTAATGAGAAATTTAGATAAATAAAATTCAAAACATCTCTTACCCACCCTGTACCCAATAAAATTCTTGTTGGCAACTGCTATATAAGCAAATTGTTAGTGAAATTTAAAAAAAAATTAATTGAATCTTTGTCGCCAGCTACTATTGGATTTTGTGGAGCTTTGGCTTTTGTTCCTCTTTACTTCCTCGGTCAACTGAGCTATTTAAGCTCGAAGTTGAGATAAATGGAAAACAATATGTAATCTTCACTTTGACTATGTAGTACTGGATCAGTAAAGCTCCATAAGCCCAATGTACTCTTTAATGTCAAGGCATGCCAGCATTAAAGAAGGTAACCCAAGTGTACTTTATGCGTACTTTTGATGTTTTGCTTGAGTTCACCAATTTAGAATACATTTGGTAAAGTTATCCCTTAAATTCACAAAGACAGTATACATAAACATAGTTTAAAAAGTACATTAAGTGGTAGGCAAAGGTTGCCTTTTAGCACTGGCATGTCTAACCAGAAATCATTGTTCTTTACTGGTTCAGTACTATACTACTGAACAGTCAAAGTATTTTCATTGTTTGTTTCTCAATCCCAAATCATACGCATTGGTGCACCACAGTCATACTTGTGATAGAACCTTCATGAATGCCAATTTTCACATTAAAACAGAGAGAGAAATAACTACTTTTCTCTCTGTGATTGAAAAGTGTAGGTAAAAGATAACACAATCTGGTGGCCAAAATGGTAGGCCAAAAACAGAATAATGGTTGAAAAAAGGTATAAATGTATTGACCTTGTATTACAAAAATTTCTTTTAAAAATTAGTTTTTATCATAACAATTGGGTAGGATTTAAAAATTATCCTCTAATGAGTAACAATTAGTGATTATCCATATTAAAGTCTTTCCCATTCTCTGAAAATCTATTTAAACGGTTTTCTTTTCTTATGAGAAAACACAAGGGAAAAATACATTATCCTGTTTTTAGATTGTGATAATATGAGGCAAATTTAGCACTCCTTGTTGAACCTCTACTTCCCAGTAAGATCATCGGCAAAATGTGTTTTTTTCTTTGACTATATACTACTAGACCAGTAAAGCTTCATAAGAAGAATGTGTTTTTTAATATCAAGACATGCTGGTGAAAAAGTATTCAACCCTAGAGTACCTACCTTCTGCGTATTTTCAACGTTTTTCTCGAATTCACAAATTTAGGAGGCAAAAAATATGTTTAGGCCTCGTGCTGAAGTGTGAATGCTTGCTATTGACTTTTTCATATTTCTTACTGCAGTATAATAAATGATTCGTCTGAAAATATTCCACTCATAATATTCTAGGGGAAAATATCCCATGTATAGAATGGATAAAGTAACTTTTGTCTCGGAGGATCATATTTTTTCACGAAAATTAGCTTACATATTTTGCATTGATTTGACAGATTAACGATGCAAAATATTATCATATTTTAACCTCTTGAATGGCTAAAAAGTAAAAAAAAAGATCAAACAAATCAGCGATAGCACCCAATGTTAAACAGTCAGTTCGGGTAGTGAGAATAATTCATTTTTTCTGGAATACTTTCCAACAGTCATAGTGAATTCACTAAACTGAACACTAATGAGACACTAAAATAATGTACACTGCCTATTTGCAAGATATTTTGGGAAGTAGGGAACTCACATTTAAGTCAAAATTAAACAATACTTATCTAGTGGATGTTGTGACTTTTGATTCTGAAGCATTGATTTGGGTATCATTTTCTCCTGCAAAGAGTCACTTTATGCTACATTTTATGAGCTCATGTGGTGGGGACTAAAATTTCATGCTTTACTCATTTTTTGAAAAAATGGATAATATGAGGCAGAGTTTTAGAGTTATAGGTTTCTCTTTTGTTCTTATATGAAATGGAGAAATTTTTAACGTAGACATTGTCAACCTGAAAATGTTACAGTTCTTTCCACCGACAATGAATGAAACTCTAAATGCTAAGTAGAATGCTCTCGGTAACATTTGAAACTTTTATAAATTAATTTGCAAGTGATCCTCACCACTCATTTATTGACAAAAAGTTTTCTTGCCAAAATTTTGTTAAAAAAAAAGCACATATCTTTGGACTATAAATAACCACTTCGTTCATTTGACTTTTCCTTACACAGTAGAAAAATTAATTTTCCACATTTTGTGTTTATTAACTCGCTGACTTCGGCTTTGCCCAAATTGGCGTGTCTGTTGATGAGAGGCCAAGCCTCTAAGGCTGGGTAAGTAGCGGAAACTAATCCCCACATGTGTTCAGTTTATGGGGCCAGGAAAATGTCCATAACTTGTTTAAATAATAATATATTATTGTGTTTTTCTGCAATATCAACTTCTGGATTGATTATTTTATCAACTTCCAGGAATTGATGCAGTTTATACTTGGGTTTTAAAAGAAAAGAAGATCAAAAAATAAATGAATATTCTTATTTTAGGATCGAAATGGGAAAAAATAGAGGTAAGAATGGAGGAATTTCAAAGTTGTATATGAACTAATTAAAACACTGACGAAGCAATTCAAATTGAAAAAAATCAGTTTTGTAAATGTAGATGGGTGAATGCGAGGTTCAAAAAAATTAATTCAATCTAATAGAAGTTTCACACATAGGGGCAAATATGGTCGGAAACTTGAGCAAGGGAATAAGGTCCCAATAAACAATTTATAAATTAATGACGACACATTTTTCGATAACTTTATAATCTTATTACGTTTCGTGCATATTTACTATAGGTCATTGAAGTATAGGGGTAATGGAATAAGCACTATGTCCCGACAGTTGCAGGAACGTGAAGGAGTTATACCGAGGTATTGCTATTTAATTTTTACTTATTGCCAATTTATCAGAATTAGATTAAATGAAGCAAAAAAAAAAAAAAATTCATATGGTTTTAGAAACTTCCTTCTATACGATTTTAATAACTTTGACAAAACGAATCAGGAATAATCCGTAACACTAAACAAATTACAAGGTAATAAATCACTATGTTTGCGTCTGATTACATTTGCCGTAATGAGTGGAAAAGAGAACCTTCTTCATAGCTCTTTGTCTTTTTAACAGGTTCTTGTCACTTCGTTTACATTTGGTTTTACGGTAGTGCTCGTTCTATTATCTCTTTACTTCGATGCTATAGGTACATGAAGTAAGAAATGTTACCACAATGTCAAAAAATAAAATTTTGTGCATGGGTAGTTTTGGACTTGTTAAGATAATTAAATCACTCTTTTGGCTGCACATGCGCACTACTGTCTTATCCAACATTATGAAATTTCTGCATATCCGGATTTCGTGAAAAACTGATTGTCAAGTTTCCACATTTCAGCTCTGAAACAACCTCTCTTATTTCACTTAATGATTCTCCAGTCTCTGTATTTAAGCTAGAGAGCTGAAGTTGGTGTAGCTGGAAAGTGGATAAAATTTACAAAATTTTCATCTAATTTTTTAATCTGTTTATAGATAAACAAGTGAAAAAAACACTAATACCTATATAAAATCGGCCGGTTTTTGGAATTTAGAAATCTCTCTTCATTTACTCAATGATTGCTCAGACACTACTCAAGCTTGAGAGCTGGGATTGGCAATTCTGAAAATAAAAGAAAATTTTCTCGAATTTGCCTATCATGTAATTTTTTAGTCATCTTTAGCTACATGAAAATAAACGAATGAAAATAACGCAAATTAATGGCAATTTTCCGATTTTGTATTTTTTGGGTAGGTAGTTGAATACATTTTCAAAAAAATTTTTATTTGATGTAATTTTTTTTTTTTTTTTGGAAGCGATGTTGCCAAAAATAGTATCCTACACTCGTACGAAGTTGGTGATTGCTACTCGTATGGTTTGAATCACCAGCCATCAAAAATTGCACTCGCATCCAAATCACCTACTTTACACACTCCAATCAAAAATGACTATTTTCGAACTTTTCCTGTCTTTTTTTTTATCATCTTCGTTTCGTTTCGCCTTTCACTTTTTTAATTTTTACGCTTTTTGTATAAGTACCTATCTCTCTTCAATCTCCCATTCTGTTCAACTCTTCTCTGAATGAATCTTTTCACGACATGTCTAAAGTAACTTATTAGACAATTAATAAATACATTTTTTCCTAGGAACTAGTTGATTTATGTTGGTTTTCTTAGTTTTTCCACCTTGATTTATTACTGTCTACAATTATAAGTTAAACAAAAAAATTATTTTTATTAAAATTTATAGTAGCCTATACTTACTCGGTACAGGTACCTATGACATCCGTTCAACACGAACAAAACCGCACCCCTATCGAAATCAAATTTCAAAAATTCTTCGAAAATATAATTCAGAAATGACGAATTTCATTTAATTGATGGACGTCTTGGAAGTAAAATTTTCAATGAAATACTAAAAACATACAACAAATGAATCATGTATATGTAAAATAGATCAATGGCTTCCGTTAGGGGATTTAGATTATTATATGCATACCTATTATCACGAAAAAGAGAGATAATGAGAATCCGCGTTTGTGTACTGTTTGAGATACCGAATTTTATTGTGTCTTCTTTATCAGCAAAAACATATACTTCATTCTTAAAGTATTTAGTTAACGAAACGTCGAAATGTATGTACCAGTTACTTTTACGTTAAGTACGTAGTAGGTACTTTACTGATCAATGGTGTCACATAACATTGGTAAGCAACATCTTGAACATCATCATATTTTGCTCAGCAGAATGATTTTTACATCAAGAATTTTTGATTTTCATATTCATGGTAAGACGCGGATTTTCATTGAGAGATCCAGGTTTCAGGAACAGTTGTAACTGAAATAATTTTGGTTAGGTTACTCTTTCCTTTCGTAGGTACAGTATGACATGATTTTGCATATCATTTCGTTTACAAATGTATATTTTTACGTATTTCCCCAATGTACCAAAATCACATTTGTGACTCATTAGAAGACATAATTTTTGTAAATTTTGTGTCATCTGCGGATTTATTTTAGATTTTACCACAAATTTAGCATACATTTTAGGCATAAATGAGTTCCTGTGATACCGAAATGTCATGGAAGAGCCCACATATGCCCACACAACAGACTTATAAGTGACAATTGTGCGAAAAAATAATGGAAGAGTTGCCCATCGGTTATGCAGATATCATATCACTATAATAAATGAGAGTTAAAAGAAATTCACTCGCGAAATTAATAGTGCATGCGTCATTACCCACACAGCCACACGCAGACATGAAAAAATGTTCGCTGCTTCCGCGGAAACAACAAATTCTATAGTGTTACATAAGTATGCCAGTAAAAATTCAGGGCACTAGCCAAAGCGCTGTGGCGATTCAGGGCTCATACAATATATAGACAATAATTGGTTTACTAAATGTCATATGATTATCACATCTCTGTCACAAATATGTCACAAAGAGGTAATGTGTAAAAGTCATAACCTAATCTGCATTAAATGTTAAACACATATTGGCTACAATCATAGAATATGGTATGACTGTCCTAGTTAAGTCATTGTCAGGGATGGATGCAAGGGGGTTTTGGGGATTCAACCGCCCTCGACCTCCCCGAAAATGTGATCCATTCTTGGCACAAAAAATAGTGTGATTTCCCAAGAGCGTATATAAAAGGAGGTCCTAAGGGTCTGGACTCCCTTACCCAAAGAATAAACCTTGGATTTCAAAAAGTAAGTAGTGTGTTTTTGTCAGTTTAAGTGATTTTGTTTTGTTGAGTAGAGGTCAGAAGAGACCATTGAGAATATGTGGAACTCGCCACCTTATGATAGAGCTCTCTACTTTCTTAGTGATTTGTGTTTAAAATTTATTGTTATAATAAGAAGCCCAATAATACTCATGTACCAAAGAAAGGTCATGGTAATGACACATATAGGTATGTCAAGTGTGCAGTGACATAAATGCGATGTTTCACAGCAAGAGACGCTGTTAGTCTTTTTTTGTCTAAAGCTATGTACAAGCCTTGATGTGAATTCAGTGAAAACCACTGAAACTTACGTTAATTTTAGAGCTTCACGATTAATGCTGACACGGATTTTTGTGTTTATCTAAATATCCAGTACTAAATGATCGAATATAAATATTATTATACCCATTATGTGTAATTTTTCGTAAGTACTAAGTTATTATGTGGACTTAGAAAGGTCCAATAGTTGGTCCACGCTTGCACATTTTACTCCAAAAAAACCATCCATGGGAAAAACCCACAAAAGAATTTGATGGTGAGAACCATTTTGTCGAACAAACCAAACCCACCAAACATTTTGCAAATGTTGTTGGTAAATGAAAATACGCAAAGTATCTAATCAAAAAAGGTCAATTACGCTAAAATAATGTCTGTGATCGTGCGGTTTGTTTGGAGAGAAATGCATTGTAACGGACCCACCATAAAAGCCCCACCTTGAAGACTCCCCTCTAAATTTGTGAACATACTCTTGTTTCATCCATGTTTCTTGACAAGGACGTATATCGCTCCGTCTTAAGGAGGGGGCCCACATATTCTTAGCTATATCTTCTGACCCCCTTTATGACAAAAAGTCACCAAAACTGATAAAATACGAAATTTTTACATGTCAAGACATTTTTCTGGGTTAAGGGAGGTCCGGACCTCCAAGACTCCCCTAATATACGCCTTGGATCTTGACACAAGTATTACATAAATGTTACTTCTGTACAACAAATGTGACATATACCTATGTCGCAAAATAATACGAGTGTCTTGTATTATACATGAGTTTGATATACGTGTGTGAATGAAATGGTACAAGATTGACAAAACAATATTAGACAATTTATAAAGTGGCCGAAATATGATGTCGCTACAGTGACATTATGAAGTAACAAGATAAGACCAATGTAAGGATACACGTGTTCCGCCAACGTGAAAAGTGTATTTCGAGCACCAGAAAATCCAAATAAATGTATCTTCATGACATCACAATTAACGAAAGTGCCATCTGCTGTGTTTGAATAGTTGAACATACGCATGTCATTAGCTCAGAAATGGCACATTTAAATTAGGCAGAATATGTCAGAATGGCGCTTATAGAATACTCCAGCTGAACATTTCTTTTTTAATTAAATTATTTTTAAATTAAAAAATTTATACTTAGTATATTTTTTACTTTTGCTGTAGTGGCTCGTGGAGAGGGATGGGAATATTGGTATACTCGCACTCTTACAGGTAGAGTACATTGTCGATTTTTTATGGAAAGAAAATTTTTCTTGTCAATTTGGTCGAATAAAAGTTTTGAAGCACCTAGACTGTGTAGCTAGATTTGATCTGAGAGTGTACTTTAGGAATTTGATCAAGTTTTATTAGCTGGTTTTGAAGGAAACGAAATATCATTTCCTAATCGATGATGTGGTGAAAATCATCAATTTGTTTTGGTTTTGTATACCATATTTGTGTTATGTTAGAGGTAATGGATACTAAAGTAAAAATATTAATAAACACTAATTTATTATTCTTCTAAGCTTGATGTGGATTAAATGGACGAAATTAAGTTAATTTAACTCTTTATCTGCGAAGATGAGAATTAACAACAATGTCGGCCATTTTGATTGCACTGACGTGAAATAATTAAACAGTTTAATTTTGTACCATTTAATCCATATAATTCACAGATCCAGAAACTATGAATCGTTTTTGATTATTTTTAAATTAATAACTTACGGGAATTGGGAGGTAGAATATTAGAATTTTTGGTGTAGTCGATGGAACAATTGCTACCTATATGTATGTATGTTTGGAAAAAAGTGGGAATTGTGTGGGGTTTTCTATAAACCTAAAATTTTAAAACTTTCACTCATGGGGAAAACGTGTATATTAAAGCACAGATCTAATTTACATTCAAACCTTCAACACTTAATGGACGTAGTCAGTTGAAATTTCAGAATTTATTTCATAATTTTATTATGTAATTCATAATCTGCTACATATATTATCTGCACAAAATATTTCTCTTCTTATCATCTAAGAACAAAAATGGACAAAAAAAAAACAAAAAAACACGAAGATTTTCACTAATATTCATTAAATTTTTATTTCAAGTTTTATGAAAATTTTATCGTGTATAATAATGAGTATGTAGACCAATAATTATTATCATTCCTTTTAAATGTAGACACTATATTCAAGGAGATTTTTTTAAAAACTTCACATTTATTTACTGTATAAAAAGCACAAAAAGTTGATGGCTAATAAATGGTGAAACATTTACTTTGAGACAACTGTTGCAGTACAATAAGTAAAAAAAAAAAAAAAAGTGGGGCTACCAACCATATCGATCGAATATTCTTTTAATGCACCCATTTAGCTCTTCAAAAGTCGGTTTAGATCTTTATTTTTTATTTCTTTCATACTTGTTTTTTTGAAATGCCGCGAAATTTGTTGGAATAATATCTCTCGTTTCAACTACATGGTAAGTATTTTATTTTCTTCAATAGGTATTTAGATAAACTTGGATACGTTAAAGTTGTCAACATTTGATTTATATTAATTATTCTATCCACTTCTTTGTTAGTTACGATACCAATGTCAGTAAGTGTTCACCAAAGTCAATACAGTCATGTTATCTTTATTTTTTGAAATTAAATACGAACGATATGTATTTTTAAATATGGAGTTGCTTCTTTCAAAATCCACGCGATGTTGTATCTGCGAGAGAAACAAATAAAGTTAAGTAAAATATTATGAAATGAACATTTCATAATTGAGTAAGCTTGATAAATTCTTTGATTGAAAGAAAATTTTCTTCATAATCACAAGCTTCTAACTTGAGCTAATATATACCTACAATTTAGTTGTGTCTATTCTGACTGTATCAACATATTACTTATTTAATATTTTTACATTCAAAAATTAATTACTAATAGATCGTATAATATACCAACAGGTATACAAACAAAGGCAGATGTGGGGATTAATCAACTAGTAAGAGGTTAGAGGCTCAGCCTACCGATGACAGTTGTCACCATAAGATGACCAAATTTGTGCACTGCACGATAAACACATTGATTGTTTGTATGTGCGTACTTTCAAAACATTGCAAGGATGATGATTAATTCCATCTTGAACAATATCACGATCCATCTTATCAGTGTACTTGCCATATTTTACATGTAGCCATTGTAACAGTAAAATATGTGGTAATTAGTCATCACACATATATACGTAATTCTTATGTCTGGGTCTATGTGTGCGTGTAAGGAGCCAATATATAAGCTCACAAAACTGGTTGAAAAATTTCCATTGTTTTTCAAGGTCTTGGCTCCCAATACCGTACGTATGATGTGAAGTATACATGCTAAACTGTAGAAAACCTTCTGTTGTTGGAATATCTTCCATGATATATGAGGTATTCCACAGTAGATTTTGGTCACATTTTTTATGGGGGGATTAAGTCCCAGTCAGGTTTTATATATCACCTAACTCTATCTTCCAAATTTATATTTTACCTCCCCAGTGGCAGATTCAGAGAAAAAGGTCCGGTCAGCAAATCATAAAAAAAGTTTGGTGTATGAATGACAAATTGTCGCAAATGAAATGAGTGAAAAATGTTTTAAGACCTTATAAAGGATAAAGTATCCTCCTCCTCCAAAATGATGCTAAGAAGTGTGTCCTCCACAAAATATTGTGCTTTTTTAATGTTTTCTGGATAATTTATTCCTTATATTTGTCCCCTTATGAATAATTTTACTTTTATTTTTTGAACAAATCTCAGGGGAAAATTAATATCTGTTCTGAAGGGCCAAGTTCCACCAGAACCTGTCTTAATTCTACCCATGTACACAGATTATCATAATGAACTAGAAGAAAGTGTTCTTTATAGCTTTCAAAAGCTTAAATTTTAATTTGTAATTCATTTTATACCATCCCTATCCCCTATTCCCAAAAAAGAGAAAAATTTTTGCAGAAGAGAAATTTAAAGAAAAAGAAAAAACTTTAAAAGACTATACTGTGTGTAGGTAGGCTATAAGGTAAGGTAGCCAAAACAGTACCATTTCCTAAATCATACCATTACTGACATTTAAAACTTAGGAGAGTCAATTATTGATTCATGAGATGAATTATGAAACTAAATACATATAACCACAAGGAATTAAAAATTTTCTCAATATACTAATTTTTCTTTTCTTCATAAGCCTAAGAAAAAAAAAAAATTCCTAAATTGTACAATTGATGAGGATGACGAGTTTCCTAAATAGCACCATTGTTTGTTGTTATGTATTTCAAAACATTGAGACTAGTCTATTGCAATTTATTAATTAAAAGTATCCCCAAAAATATTGTAAAAAATAAAAATAAAATAAAACCAACACTTGAAACAATAAAATAAGCCATAAATGTGAAAAAAATATCACAAGTATGATTTAGGAAATTGACTGGTACGATTTAGGGACCTATAGTTGCCTGAATCATATCATTTGGAGTTTGTTGATAAAATCAGCTGTAATTTTGACAATATTTGAGGGAGGCTACAGTGTGAATGAAATTATAATAGAAGTAAAGATATAAAAGTCAGAAAGTATATTGTTGGGATTATAAAAATATTATTGTCATTATGGGCAGCTAAAATTAAAAATGGTTCAATTTTGGCAACTATACCCTATGTTTTTTATAAAAGAAAATTAATTTCATTAGGAAGAATGAGACTGCTATTCGCTGATTTTGACTTATATGAACAGCTGACTCGATAATTTATAAAAAATAGTTTTTTACTGGTCTATTTTTCTTGTAATTCCTCCTCGGTTTTGAGGAGAATGAAAAAAAAAAACTCTAACACAGCAATGCTTCGTTAGAAAACACAGTTTGCTCAACATTTATATCGATAATTATCGATATATCAATATTTCATTTCTAGTTTCAGGTTAAGAAATTACAAAAAAACTGTGGACAATTATCCATATCTTAACAAAAATATCGATTTATCGATGTTTTATCGCTAAAAACTGCTTTTCCAAAGATTTTTTATTTCCAGTTTTCATGAGCACCAAACTTCTTTCAGACCTACTCCCATACATTAGCTACCTTCCGTAAAAATTTTAGCCCTATCTGTTGGTAATTTTCTCAAAACTATAAACACAATATTTTTTCCAGAAATTTTTTTTCTCCGGTTTTCTTGGAAAGTACTGAATTAATAGACACCAAGCTTATAAGAAACTTGCACCAATATAAGGAAAGTCTATAGTAAAAATTTCAGTTTTATCTACCCGATAATTTTCTCAGAACCGTGAACTCAAAATTTTGGGCGATACATACGTACATACATACATATTATATATATACATATATAAAAATTAGGTTAAAATGAGAAAATGGTACCAAACGTTTTCTTTTCTCATGAAACCGATAATTTTCATGACCCCCAGCCCTAACCCTACAATGATGTTAATTTTAATACCCCGTTTACAAGCAAACAGGGTAAAAACTAAAAACAGTTGCACAGTTTGTCACTCTGACCGAAGTTAACAGAGGTTTGGTTCAGGACTTCTTACTGCTTACTTAGGGAAACGCCACTAACACATTCAAGCAATAAGACCTTTTGTAGAAATTTATAATTACTTTATAAATGCTCATTCTTCGGGGCTAAATTCGTATACTTACCAAAGTTAGACGTATTTGAGTTATAAATTAAAGAAAGTTTTTCAGTTGGACTAACAGGTAATATTAAACTCTTTCCTATCTATTTAAGAAGATACACATTTATAAATATAGTCTGCACTTAACTTATCTCGTATTTTAGGATTCTAGGTCGGTAGTTATAGTTACCGAGTATCTTTTAATGTTCGATAAAATAATTCAGATTCCTTGAACAGATTGTAAAACGGTAAAAAAAAAAAAAAGCCAAATTCTTTAGTATTTCGCAGAAGAAAAATAACATTCGAACTGAATATTACAATAGGTAAATCATCCGTGAAAACCATTCGAATTTTCATTTCCTTTGAAAATCGTAACAGTAAACATATACCTATGTGTCAGAATCATAATGCTTTCAGTCGAATTTACAGGAACGTAAATATTATTTTTTCTTGTGAAAATGTCTATAAATTAGAATACCAATATACTTTCAAAGTTCAGTAACTTTTATCGGTGATACTATAATTACGTAGGAATAGCCTACAATATTTTATATTCTTGTATTTATTACTCACTTATCGAGTTTTACGATAAACTTACTGTTTTGATGGGTTTTTTTCCTTTCCCTTTCTTCACTTTAATCGACTTTTTTCGTTATCGAAAGACAAAAAATGAAATACCCTAGATAAAATAAATCTCATCGATACCTATAACAGAAGTTCCGGTGAGAAGTAAGTATACGAAGAGGAATTCAATTTTTCGAAAGGAGGTTGATGATGCGGACCTGAATGATAAATTCAAAAAAAAAAAACGAGAAAGTTCAACTAATATTGATCGTTAAAGAAGATTAAATAAAACTTTTCATTTCAAATAATAATGTTTTACCACCAATTAATTACTAACCACTTTGAGAGTATGGCAAAGTTTGTTAATTGGAAATTATAGTAATATTCTTGGATCGCATAGCACATTATACTTCTTCCTAAATAAAGCCAATGAATAGCATCTGTCTTTCTGTGAGCAAGGTACAATTACGAGTCCCATGATTGTTAATGGGAATATTGACGAATAATATTGGTTTTGGACATACACTTTCAGCAAGACTGAGACCGATAACGACTAGTTAAGGATGCAAGAACAAGATCGATACCACAACTGATTGTGCAAAAACATGGGACAGGACTACCTATATGTAAGAACGATATCAAGACCGAGACTCGATTGTACAAAACCAATATCAAATAAAAACTTGAAAAATACGAATAAAATGTAAAATTTTTGCCATCTTGCTGCTCAAATTATTAAAAATGTTGGCAGGTTTTTAAAACAAAAACGGAAAAAATTTTTATCATAATATGTACCTACATGTATTTAATATTTAATTTTTTGATGTGTAAACATCTCAGCATTCAGTCTATATTTCAGTAGGGACTAAGATGAGAATTAGATTGTAACTGTTGATGTGTAGGTGTGTGGTTGTGTGTGTTTGCAACTAGCACACCGACAACCGCACTATTATGTTTGAACCAGAGACATACAGTTAAAGAGATGACCAATGTCCAATCAGAAAAATGCTAAAGATAGAATGTTATAGAATGTTTCAAATTTTAGTATTTGTTATTGCACACGTGTTGTAGCTTGATAGTGTGTGTATTGGTGTAGAGATGTCTGTTTTCATTACAAAATATGCGTGGCTCTAGATGCACAGAATATATAATTCAAGTTTCTTCTTTTCTATCTTTCACATATTTTTAGACCACAGTGCATATGGAGCATTGGACATCTCTTTAGCTGTATATCTCTGGTTTACACATCAATCCTTCAGAAGTTCTCATTGGGACTTGCACCTTTTTTCCCATCTACATGTTTTTGAAAGAAAAAAATCTTGCAAACAATACCAAGACTACTCACAGCTTTTGTCCTGGTTGCTCTTTCACACAGAACTACCTATGTGGAAAATTTTTGTCAAATTCAATCCATTAGTGAGGCAAAAAACCCAGGGACATAGCAAATGGCTTTTTTTTAGGGGGAGGGAGAAAAACAAAAATTTCCAACTTGCACAATTTGCCGATCATAAATACAACGAGATAGTCAATTTTGCCAACTCCAAAAAAAATTTTTAGGGAGCTTCCCTCATCCTCACCTTAGTTACATCCCTTAAAAAACCAGAACAATTAGTAATCACAAACAGAAAAATTCACAGGTTTCATACTTTGTAAGAACCAGAGGATGGCATTGAAAATGAATAAAAATTAAAAAAAATAAATCTTCACACATAAATCATTTTTAAAAATTGAGTGGCGACACTTTTTCACAAACTGACTGAGAAGCATTTTCAATACCGTACTAACATTTTCAATGCTAAAATAAAGGTTCCGTTTTGTACACATTATATCTAAGATATAAGAGAATTATAATGCAGACAAAAAGAATTTAAAATTTTGTTAGAAACATCATAGGCTGAGACAAAAAATAAATACAATAAAATGTGAATCACAATTGGTTCAACTCTAACAGAGCTTCAAATTAGGAGCTGGAAACAATGGGCCATATTCTAAGAATATAGGGTCAACCGTTGTCAGTTGACACACCTTCTCAGTTGATGCAGTACAGTTACTGGTCGGCTTTTAGCGGTACCTATGGGAAAATTTGAGAAAACGTATGTTTTGTAATCACAATCAATCTATTGTATGAATCGCCGATCTACCACATTCCATTTTTTTACAAAGTGGAAAAATGTGAATTTTGATAACAAAATTTTGAAATTATTTTTTGTAGATAATTTTGTTTTGATGGCGTAATATTGATTCAAGGTAAGTGATTTATTTACCTACTAATAGGAAATTTTGTGAGGAATCGAATGGTGGACAAGAAAAAGACGTCAAACAAATATTTATATATGATATAGCTACTTGAACCCAAAAAAAGGAGGTCTTCTCAGTTGACACAAAATAATAAGTCTCAAATGACACAAAATTTATAATATAATTTATTGTTTCAGATGGCTTCAGAAGCAAGATTGAGAAAAAAAACCAAGGAAAAGCTGGCCAAAGCTACAAAAAAAAAAAATTTGATTCAAAGAAGGCCTAACGAGCTTCAAAAAAAAAAAAACCAAACAAAAATCCAAGAAAGTTGTGTCATCTTCAGAAGAAGATTCCAACATTAATTTTGAACAGGATGAAAGTGACTCTGGTTCTATTATTTCTACTAAATCAAATAATTGTGAAGAGATTGGAGAAATTGCTGTAGGCGATTTTTGTGTTTTCAGATTGCAAACTGAAGATGACTGTAGAATACGGCATTACATTGGTAAAATTTTTAAAGTGCTAACCAAGAATACTTTTGAAATATCATCTTTATGCAAAAAAACTGAATCAGTTTTTCTTTTTCCTAATATTGTTGATATATCTAAGATTAACCACAAAGATATTGTTAAAAAGTACTGCCTATCACACGTGTGACTGGCACAGTCCATCAAAGTCAAATGTGGATTTTTAATTTTACATCAGTGTATGAAAATATGTCATAATTATAAGGCCTAAGTACTGACAATAGAATAAAAACTTGAATTAACTTTGTGAATTTGATTGCTTTATGCAGTGTCAACTATGACAATTACCTGTGTCAAATGATACATATATATTTTTCAGTTGACACAAAAAAGTGACCATGTATTTTGGGCTGTAATATGAGTTGGGGGGTGGGATAAAAATTATTTTTAAAAGCCAAAATCTGCGCAAAGGTTCAAGCTTTTGAGAACTAATTTTTATTTATTTTTTGACTTTCTATAACTAAAAGAGTGTTTTGTGTATCAACTGACAACATTTGACCCTAATTGAGGGAAAATCCCATACTTAAGTAATATTTTATCTGCGGTGTCCTCGAATAAGTACCAGAGAAACTACACCTAAAACTATTTTATTTCAGCAAACTGAACGATTAAGAATATAACCCTATGACTCGCTGATCGCAAATGTGTCTCTTGTGTATCGCTTGTCGCATACTATGTAATGCCATCTCATTTAAAAAATCATAAGTACCATTTTTGGTCCACAAAACTGAATTTTGGTGGAATTAGGTGGCATATCCACCAAAATGTAGCAATGAACAAAAATGACACAGATTTAAAATTCTCCACTTTAAACTTCACAAAAATTCGAATGCGATCTCAAAAATTGATAAAAAATTGCTAATTGCCCCACCATGCACGGCCATTGAAGAGACAAGACATGTGTCAATGAAAAAAAGTCATTGAAATTCAAAATTTGTGTCTTGACAAAACACAAAATTTAAGTTAAGAAATTCTCTCATTTAGAGCTTCAGGCGAGATCAAAGAGGAGTTTTACGAAAAAAAGTAGTGCGAAATTCAAACTCAATCCAAAAAATTCAGTTGTTTATTACGCGCATGTTATACAATACGAAAAATAAATTTCAAATTGTTTACTGCCTATTCCAGATTTATAATCTATAAAAATAAACATAAAAGTGCAATTGAAATCGAGAATTTGAATTTGAATGAAATCTGAAAAAATGAACATGGACAAACTCCGAGGTCAAGTTAGAAATAATCGGGAAAAACTCGCTTAGTGAACCCAAAGGAAGCTTAGAAACCGTTTAATGGAGAAAACTAATCCAAAATTTGAGCTGAGTAAGTTAAAAAAGAATAAATAGGTACCTATTGGTACCAATTCATATTGATGAGTAATTTGTAATACTAAGTACATGTTAGACGTCGGAGCTTATTAATCAAACCAGCCCTTGTGGAAAAGAAGCAACAAAATATTGTTTTGAAAGTATAAAAAAAATAAATTCCAAAATTGTTCACTCATTTTTCATTCCTATTTCGTTTATTTCTGGCATTGGTATTATGACATATAGTATACATATAACTGATATCGCTCCTAGACTCGAATTTATTCAAAATTGATCGGATAGTTTCAGAAAGAACTTTTTATTGAAAAAGTCATAGCTAATTGTCACATTGTGGTTGTAGACAGTTGCGAATATGAAAAAAATTTCCGGAGGGTTTAAAAATATTTGATATGTAAATAGGTAGGTATGTATTTATAATTTTTCTGTTTTTTTCCTTTTTTTACTTTTTTTCCTTTTTTTCCTTTTTTTCCTTTTTTTTCTTTTTTTCCTTTTTTTCCTCTTATCAGTCTTTTCCTTTTTTTCTTTCTTTAATTTTAGAGGGTTCTCGAACTACCTCAACCCTATATCCGTTCCTGATTGTAGAAGTTGTATTTCAAAAAACGTATTTAATTCGCGAGCACCCGATGAATTATCATAACTATGAAATTAAAAAACTGGTTAGCTACCTACCTAATATTGTAATTTACTCCAGTTTCTGGAACAATTTTTTTTTTTTTTGGAAATGAAAAATAAGAAATAGTTTGATGTCTTCATACATTCTCTTACGAAGAAAGAACAGTCAGTCATTTTATATGATAGAAATATTTTTGATATAATTGACTTACTCAGAAATTTCTTCGAACATTTGGATATTTAAGCCTATTGAATTTGTATATAAGTTGGCTGCTTGAAAATAACAATATTCAGTTCACAACTTAATAATATGATTGCATACTTAATACGTGTAACGATGTCGAAATTTTTCTCTTGTACTCGATTTATATTCAGGTCCAAAAAAAAAAAAAAAAAAGGAATTATTTTTATTTACGTCTGGGAAACGTTTAAACTGTAATCCCCAATTGAAGTTGATTAATATATTATTTCAAGCACGTACAAATTTTCAATTACTTCACAAAAACTTCGTTGCTCACAACGTTACGACCACACTTAACAGAAATCAAAATTTTTCAACTTCGTTTAAATTCTATGTTGAAAATGTAATAATTTTATCGTGAATTACCTTCACAACTATATTCCTCAATCTAGAATTCAATAATATATCCGAATGGGAAAATAACAATAATTTCTAAATCAAAGAAAAAAGTAAAAAATATTTCAACATTATTTTGTTATTGCTCCTCATTACTAACGAGAAATGACTTTATCAAAAATATAAGTACCTACACTTTTGTAGCTTGTGGGTTTTATATCCAATTATTTACTTATTTATTTTCCTTTTGTTATCTTCCTATTTCTGCCTGTGCTAAAATTGGAAAAAGAGTTACGTATTGTTACAGCTCATAAACCCAAATCTCCACCGCCATCTTTTCTAATCTCTAACTCTTGACTTTTGTTAGTAGCTCTCTTGGCACTCTTGATATATTGTCAAATATTCAACGTGGCTTCCTTTTTTCATTTGTGAACATTTTCTTTTTTCACTTCTCTAAAAAGAAATTAATATTTTTTTTACGATTCAAATTCCTGAAATTTGTCTTTGGAAATGTGCTCAGACTTGCAGTTCCTGCGCTCTTCCAGCTGAAGTCAGCACCTCCATCTCAAATTTAATGAAGTGCGCGATCTTCATTTTTCTTGATTTAAATCATCATTCTTTTCCTCTTTATTCATTTATATTTTCCTAACTTAACATGTTCCACGCATTATGAAGTTGTCCATACTCAGTTTTCCATTATAATGATAATCTACGAAATGTGTTTACTTAATTAAACCTAATCGAAGTGAAGTGTGTGTAAGGTAAGTTATGAGCACTCAATTCCCCTTTATTTTCATCTATCCCATTCTGAAATAAAGCTTGGGTCCAAAAATTCAATATCTTTCAATTTTCTTTTTCGAGATATTGCTTTTAGCAGTGAATACATTTTCATCTGAACTTTCGCATATCACACTTTCTTAAATATGTAAATGTTAGGTATCTATCAAAACCAAACATATAGCTAATTACTATCAGCATCTTTTGAATAGTTGAAATTAAATTTCTATGTTGTTCACCCAACTGCAGATTGGTAGTTTTTAGTGAATAGAATTATAGAATTAAGACATTAATTCTCATTTACAGAGACATTCACATTCATTCCGACTTTTAGGCATAGAAAATCTGATGGAATGCAATGTTTCAAGAGTTATTAACATGTCTTATCATTTCTATATTGCTATATGCATCAATAACCTATGGGTCCATTTAAAAATTTTGGGATCTGCAGTTTGAAGCATAAAATTTATGGGTAGGAGACTAGCTTTAACCTGCGGCTTCGCTCGTAGTTATACAGCAAATAGGCATGAAAGTTACCATACAACCAAAAAGGGTGTGCTTAAATTCACGACACTTCGGAGGTTGTGAGAAAAAAAGCGTTGTATACCCACAACTACATTGTCTATTTTAATAAGAATAATTGTACTAATGGAGTGCTCGACTCGAGGAAACACCAATTTACCTCAAACTTGGCAACCCTTAAATGGTATTATGGGGTCTGTGAGACCCCACTCACAATAAAATATTCCATGCACACCAGTAAAGGGGCATAACTAACTTGGTGGATGAGATACAAAAAAGTATTGTGTATAAGAGTCGATAAATATTAGAGTGCACGTGGGAGGTGGGAGTATTCTAATTTTTTTCATTTTTTTTTTTCAGTGTTTTGGATTTTTTGTTAGGAAAAAGTTGTATAAAAATTTTAGATGAATTAAATCATGGTTTCCATGAAGAAAATATGCGTGAGATTAGTGATTGGTACATCCATCTCCACATTATATCCCCCTCTCCCTACTTCACCCTACACAAATTTTTTTAAACACAATAATTACTAGTGAAACTTATGGATTTCATGTTAAAATTGGCACATTTGAGTAATCATTTTTTACTTCTAGTTTATAAACAAAGAGGTAGCTGGGTATGCAACTGCTCTAACACATATGTACTTAGCTTACTGCGTGTGCCACTATCAGGAGTTTTGACATCTATTCCTCCAACACTCTGTATAAAAAAAAGTTTTTCTTGACTTCATTTCTTGCAGATTTCTTTTGAAAGCTGAATGGTAAACATTATGGCGCTGAAAAAATTGAGAGATATGCTTTCATTTTGTAACCACACCAAAACTAATTGTAGGTATTCATTTATTTGTAACATGAATAATGAATTCCAATGAAGGATTTATAATTATGCGTTCTGTAAGACCCCAGGGTACTATTTGTATTATTGGGGTTTGAGAGATTCCACAGTACCATTTACTTTATTGCTTTTACTTACTGTTTATGGGTTAATACTAATACCTAATCTTAAGATGATGTACTGTCGGTATTTGAGAAATTATAAGCTATAAGGCTTATTTTCAAAAAATAAAAAAAGGGAAAAATGACAAAATCATAATGAAAATTATCTTGAATAACATACTTTAAACTAATATTTTTTGGATCAAAAAATTTACTTCATTAATTAACAGCTTCTGTAGCATAGTAGGTATTTATGTTGCAATACTACCTACCACTTTGGAGTTGTGGGGTTGAACCTAATTACTGACATTGTACTTTTTCAGGTTTTTTACCCATCATTTTTCACTCTCTCTTTTTTTTTACACTAATGAATTAATGGATAAAAATCAAGTCTGAATAACCTTGGATAAGTTAAGACAACCTCCGACGGAAGAGGTTCCCAAAATACTTTCTCCTCCCGCCAATGGTTTAGCCTATTGACCATCAGGGAATTCAAACTTCCTGATGTTCAAAAAGGCCAAACTGAAAACCCTGTCTGGACCTCCTCCACGGCCTCACCCATATAATTGTCCGGCACACTCCAACCAACTGCCCAGACATAGGGGATAACAAAGCTGAGAATCCTACCAGGCCCGGTTCAACGCCCATAAGCACTCTTACAAGTGCGTGGGGGCTGCAGTAGGCTCAGCTATCACCAAGTGGGAGCGAGACCAGAGACAGCAATAAACTCAATGAGTCACCCCAGGCACACGACTCATCATTTTTGTGGTGCAAAAACTGGGAGGGAGTAGCTGTGGGGACATCACTCATATGAGGTTTTAGAGACTCGTATCCCTTGACAACAGTCGCTGCTCAAAGGTTGGCAATTAATTGTCTCTATGACGTTAAACCATGTTGTATTCCACAGGCTGTTTTAAAGTGAAGTTTATCAAAACCAATATCATAATTTGTTTTGTTCCTTTTTATTATAAGTAGATTTTGTTGTTTTGGAACACTTTGTACATATATTCATGAATTTTTAAATTATTAATATTTATTTCAGCATCCAATGTCATTCTTAACAACCATAATTTTGGAAAAAGACCAACCGATGTTTTTGTGAAATTTTAAAGTGGATTAACTCAAATTTGCATAAAATGACATAGAATGTTCCTGTCTCAAGCCACAATATCTATTTGACCAAAAATATTTTGTTTTAATATTTTCACATATTTGCAGGTTCACGTGTAGTAAATTAAGAACAAAAAATGCTGTATTTATTCACTTTCCTTTAGAGAGACCGGTTTTATTTGTGAATAATCTTTGAGCATTCCGTGTGCATTCATTTTACAGGAAAAATAAAAAAAAATTATTTCAAATCGTAGCAAAATTCAATGAAATTTCGTTTAAACGGGTAATCTGATTGTCCATAAAAGTTTTTCAAATTCTAATAACTTTCATCGGTAGGTGAGTCTTTCAATAAAAAGAAAAAAACTAATTTAATTTTTAAGGGGGCTTGGGCGTGTGCTTAAATCGTATCCTAAATTTTCTGCGTTATTAGCATGAAATCGACGTATTTATTATACAGAAGCCAAGCATTTTATTTAGGCATTGTATTTAGGACACAATGTTTTATCATATAAAATGGCTTTTCGAAGGGAAAATGTCAATATAACTTTTCCAATAAATATTCACGGAGAATACGGTATCCACCTTGTGTTGATGCGACTGTTAAAATTTGCAAAAAAAAATACCGAGTTTGGAAAATAAAAATCTTTATAGGGTTCCTGGCAGAATTTGTAAAAGGAATAATATAATCTTTGTTTTTAATATGTGGTATTTGCAGCACAAGTGGAGGCAAATTACGCAAGTATCAATAACTACTTCGCCCGAGTATCATACACTATCTTTTGCAACACTTCTTTCAAACAAAAATAAAACAATAAATGAAAAAAGAATTTATTTTTTAGAATTAAATAATATTAAAAATAATAATAATAATAATAATAATAATAATAACAATAATAGTAATAATAATAATATAATAATAATAATAATAATTATTATTATTATTTTACTTTTTTTACCAACGAATTTTAACACCCATTCCATACCACCTCCTCCATACCCCTTAAGAAATTTAAGATAAAAACTCTTGCGCAGCAAGTTTCGCAAGAAAAAGTGGATTTTCTTTGTTTAAAAATCACCTCTATCACCAACATTTCTCTAATAATGTACCTAATATATATAATACTTACATTTTTTGTAAAACTTACCAGTATCACACAAATACGATGCATGCAATAAAATATACTGATTAGGTATCATATTTTAAAAATATTTTATGAATAAATTTTTAATGTTTGAGTCAAAAATCATTAAAAGAAACCAACAATTATATGTGAAAAAAAACCTCCCACATTAAAAAACGAAGTATAATGCAGTTATCTACATATGCTGTTTACGAAAATAGTAAAGATTTTAGTGCCCGTGTTCAAATGTGGCGTACGGCAGCCGGTGGGAGGTGAGCGAAAATTGATCTTTTGCTGAGATCTAGTTGTTTTTAGGTAAAAACAAGTTTTTTCCGGAAGAAGTCTAGAAAATGAATTTTTCAGGATCATTACCAGAAGGGTAAACGAGGGAAAATCACACTGAATAGCTAATAAGTTAGGAACAAATTGATCAATCAAAACCAAAATTTGTAGGTCTGGTTCTTGTATGACAGATATTGTTTGTACCAAATTTTTTGGCTATTGAAAGAGAATTGAAACTTTTATTGAGATACCATGAGAAATAAGTACCTCTGACAGCCCCAGGGAATGAACCATAATACCAATAAGAACCAAATTTAGAATCTTGTTAGATATACTTTAAATCAATACTTATACCAAATTTTGTGACTATAGCTTGAAAATTACTTTTTTTAGAGCCATTAATCTGCCAAAAATACAACAAAACACCTCTACCAAAAGTACGTTAAAGTATATCCACACTAAAATTGGTAGGCATTGTTCTTGACATAAAACACATATTTATAAAAAATTTCAAGCCTATCGATGGAAAATTGCGACCTGTAAGCTGTTCGATAAAAATGCATATAAACTGATCTACCAGATGGACCATGCGTTCGATCTCAACAAAAACTAGAGTTTTTCCTTTGATAGATCTAAATACGTATTTCAAATTTGGAAACCATTCGATCAAAATTACGCCTGGAAATGGACTCAACGCACAAGGGATTACATGTAAAAAATAATTGAATTCTCAAAAATAGCACGAAAATGCTCAGATCATGAAACGAAAAACGTATCTACAGCCATCCCTGGGTCCGAATACTCCGGCTATTTTAATAAATAGGTTTTTGAAAAGAATCTACTTGAAAATTCTAGCGCAACAAGCCACACTAGATAATGTACAGGTTTTCCTAACGAAAAACATAAATAAATAAAATAATAAATAAATAAATAAATAAATAAATTAATAAAAAATCAAATCATCAAAATTATTTGCAAGAATTCTGGCCAAAAAATAATGAAACTTCATGAAAATTCATAATTAATTTGCATTGTGTGGTTATAAAATGATCAGATTATTTATATTTCCTATTTTCATTTAAATTACCTTTTGCTAAAGATTTTAGCCGGCCAAGGTATGTACAAAAATTTCTCCATTTCACGGAAAAATACTGAAACGTGGATATGTTTTGACTGTATGGGTGCGTGTATTTATATATGTAGATATAATACATAGATCTATGAGTATACGTTGTGCTATGGGCACGGGCGTTGCTAATTCATCACTGTGTCGTTTCGTCATCCATGCCAAATCTGTCCAGCTAAAATAATACTTATACCTAGCCAAAAAACATATCCATGTTAAAACGTACACTAGTTATTATAAATGATTTCTTAGCAAATAAAATATCAGCAAGCAGGGCTGTATACAAAGGAAATCCGGGACTAGCGGAAAAAAATTCATGGGCTCCATAAAAATTGAAAATTGCATCTTTGTTCAGGTGTAGTATGAAGAATTTATCTGAATTTATCTGAAGAATGGGTTTTATAATATTGGGAAAGTCTATTTTGCAAGCGGAGTAATAGAAAAAAAATTTTTGAGGGTTTTTCAATGGGTTTTTCAATAGATTTTTCACAAAAATTTACCTCTTTTTCTCTTTTTATTTTAGAATGCCGGGCCCCTAAAAATTCCAGACCCAGGGGAATTTACCCTTCCACCCCCTCTCACAAAAGCTGACAGCCAGCCTGCTTTTCAATCAGCTTCTTTGGTTCGTCTAAAATTTAACTTCAATTCTTAGAAAAAGTTTAAGATTTTTTGTATCATTTCTACGTATGAACTGTTAAGCCTATTGAAACCAAATTTTTCAGAATGTTAAAATATAATAATTATTTTTAATATCTCTATCATCAAATTTCATGCCTATTAGCAAAAAATTACGCATTTTAGAACGGATAGGTTTTGGAATAAATACAACATAATTAGTCCAGTCAAGCTAGCTTTCTTATTCCGACAAATTAATATAGTTTTGATTTCTTTACCAATCAGTCAGTTTGGGCATCTAAATTAATATGCTGGAAGTTGTAACACATATTTTCGTCTATTTTTAAATATGACGAACATATTTGTCTACACGTTTCCAAATACCAAAAATGTAGGAATTCATCAATAATGAAAACTTCCTATAGCTCTTTGTAAACAACCACTAAATTGCCCGTGTTTGATTTTATGAATATAGATATAATGTCTGTATATTCATGACCTAATTGTGCCTGTCCCTCGAGTATATCGCGAGTCAGCACAACCCTATAATAACAATCCCCTACCTCACCTAACCTATCCAATACCTACACTTACCTACCCCAAACAAGTATATAAACCCTCAATTTGAAGGAATAAGACACAGTTCTTTCTTAGTACCTAGAGCCTCTCTTATAGAGCTACTAGTGAATAGACAGTCTTGTCCAAAGGGTTGTAATCCCATATGTTAAACCTATTGTATAATAATTAACATATTATTTGATGTACTGTTGTCGTACAATTTATTATTTTATTGAAAGTGTTAATTCAACCTTGTGTTTTAATATTATTGAGTCTCTCAAATACGTTAAGGTCCACGATAGTTGTGGATGATAAATTGAATATTTAAATTATTATAGAGGTATTAATGCTTATCCAGTGTTAAATATCTCGTATATGGTGTAACACTGAAAGTGGTTCTAATTAGGTACATTACCACCTTTTTTGGCCATTACAGAAGTAACATTCCCTACTGCAAGCATCCCAAGATATTAGTAACTCAATGATGTAATGAGGTATTTTAGGGAAAGTATATATCTTATTAACTTTATTTTTCACATAATAACTGGGGATTTCATAGAATAACTAGGTAGTTATCTTATATACAAAACCAGAGATATACAGCTAAAGATATGTTCCTTGCTGAATTAAGATATTTCAAATTCCAATATTTGTTTGTGTGCATGTTTCATAGCTTGGTGTGTGTGTGTTTTCACAATAAAATATGAGTGGCTTTGGATGTGCAAAACTTATAATTTAAATTGTTTCTTTTTTATCTTTCACTTATTATTAAACCACAGTGCATATGGAGCATTGGACATCTCTTTAGCTATATGTCTCTGTGAAAAACCCACTTGTGTAAACCTATCATATGTCCAATTTTACAGATATATTTGGGTATGCGTATATTTGGATCTAGCCAAAACTATATTCTATCAGATATTTAGTAAATTTAGTACTGAAAAAATTGCTGTACCTCTATGTGAATAAATATGCTGTTCACCAGCAGTGGGTACAGATACTTTTTAGTTTCATATAATAATATGATTTATGATTTGTGAGAATATGAAATTATAAACAAAAGAATTAGGTTTTATAACTGTTGACTTAAAATTACACAGTTTAAAACCATACTTCACTTCAGTCAAAAAAATTGATTTTATGGAAATACTGTTAGGCTGATCCACATCAAAATTTTGTATCATGTGAGAAGTCCAAACTGGAGTGGCTTATAATGTCCAACCTTCATTTAAGTTGGTATTTAAATTCAGATGACGTCATAATACCTTAACCTTTTATCTTCAGCTTGAATTAAGAAACCTCTAACCGGAGAACATGCATAAGCCATTTTCTCATACAACAAATGGTTAAAATATATAATCAACAAATATTATTCACTTTAAATGGTCATAAGATTATTTCATGAATTAATAGTTTTCATACTTTAATGGTAATATAATAGTTATTTGTGATACAAGCGTGTGTAAAGTAAGTGATTTTTATCAGAGTGTGATTTTTGCTGCACAAACCAAAGCTGAGTGATGCAAATCACACGAGTATCAATCATCTACTGTATACACGTGTGTCACACACTTTTTTTACAACCCCCTAAAAAAATGGAGGTAAATAAATATTTTTGCAATTGAGAAATAAAAGCTGAAACTATCCCCTTACTTCTAGAGATGTGCGTTTTAGTTCATTTGGTGGATTTAGTTCAACAGGTCTCAGTCTTTTGAATGAACTAGTTCAGTGAACTAGTAAAATGAACAAAATGAGCTGCATGAATCAAACATGTATTATTTCATATGGAAAGCTGATTCGTATACATTTTCTATATGTAGTTATTTTCAGACATAGAAAGCACTTTCAGGGAATGAAATGACTTCTTTTACACACGAGTATATTTATATATAATTCATATATATACAGATATACTATCGTATAAAAGTAGTCATTTCATTCCCCAAAAACGCTTATTATTTTGTTTCATTTTTTGTTGATTGATAAGAAATTCCACTCATCCAGTGATTAACAACAATGCTGTGACGTATAAGAGTGAACTAGCTTGTATGTCTATACAATATAACTTTGATTTGATGATATCTTTTAGCTCAAAGTGAATTAGTTCATTCTCATCTTTTGGTCTCGTTCATTTAGGTGTTTCAAAAGATTAGTTCAAATGAATTAGTTCTTGGTCAACCGACACATCTCTACTTACTTCCAAGACTTTATGGTGTAGTGGTTACAGAGCTGGCTCTCTACTATCCATGTTTGAGATTCGAGTCCCTGAAATGGAAAAATTTAAAAAAAAAAAAAAAGAAATTTAAAAAAATTAAAATTAAAAGAAAATGACTACGAAGATTATGTGCAGTAAAAACAGGACCAGTGCATAAAATGACCATGCGTCCAAGTCAATATGTAAAGACTGATGTATAAAGTAGGTACCTATTTATTATTACTTTATACTATCGTCCTAAATGGTTCTAAAATTCCCTGCTTTATACATCATCAAAGTGCGTATAAAAGTGAAATTTATAAACAGCTGTTGCAAAATATATAATTATGTACTAATATATGAATTTCAGTCAATAGCGCCAAAATTTTCCTGGGGTTTTGAAATGAAAAACAAACCTTCCCCGGTCCTGAGTATTAATACCACATCAATTTTAATATGTAGATTTTCTCCACAAACTTACAAAAAAAATTAATTTTTTTTCATCATCCACCTGAAAAGTACGTTTTTTCGAGCCCATTAACGAACCAAAAGGAAGGAATATCAACATAACGTTAAATAATACGATTTTGCCCATTCTGCTCTTGCAAGTTGATATTCATACATGACTGAATTACTTTCTTGCATGCCTTTGTCACTTTCCAGAATGGCTCGGTTTTATTCTTAATGGTTCAATTTTATTATCTTTAGGAAAAAAAAAAACGAATAACTTTATGAATTTTTTGTAGTGGGTTGGTTGGGTAGAAAGGGGATTAATTTAAAAAGAAGTAAAATTATCATTCAGTACTAGAAAAATTAATTTCATTTTATCTCGAATTTATTTTTGGACAGGCGAGGTGCGTGTTGGGAATGGATGTTGTAATTTATTGGTTAAAAAAGTAAAATTATTAATTAATATTTATTCAATTATAAAATATAATGAATTTTTTAATATAATTTTCTTTCTTTTCTTTTTGGGGTTGGTGGGTATGGCAAAAAATATTTGCCGACACTCGCGCAAAGTGAGTGATTGATACTCGATCGTATGATTTTCAACACTTGCCTTCGGCTAGTGTAGCAAATTTCACCTACTTTTCACATTTGTATCACAAGTGACTATTCTTTTCCTCTTTTAAATCGATTTCTCGATACCTACTCTTTTATTTTGATAGTCTTTTCACTTATTTGAAACGAACGGGTTACTTTTATTTTGCTACGTGAAAAAGAGAAATTAGATCTTTCTCTTGAGACCAACCGACAACATTCGACCTTCGGTTACGGTTTGAAAGTTAAGCCGAATTTAATAACACTGTAAATATTTTCCCATCAGTTTTTTATTTTGAAAAATTCGTCATCCTATTTTTTTATATTCCCCTTTTATTTTTTTATTTCGCATTCCATTAGTCGACTTCCTTCAATGTTTGATAGAGTTGCTTTCGACGACGCCTTAAAGTCTTCAAAAACTGGAGAAAAATATAAAAAAATACATTTTATATGTGTTGGAAATGTCACGAAGAAGGAGTACACCAGCAATAGGTTCTGAATGGTTACCAAAAAGAAACAAAAAATAATAATTTTCTCCACTAATGAACCACAGTGGCGTATTCATCAGGAGGGCTTTGAGACGGCGGCCTGTTGGCGCTAGGGTAAAAGGTAGCAAAATTAATTTTTTTTTGTATGTTTTAAATCGGCGACGTTGTATTTTTTAATGATCATTTATATTCTTTTAGCTTGCAACACTGACAGTCCAGTCAAATCAGCATCAAAATGATGAAAAAAGAAATAGTACACAAACTTTAACTACCTATATAGGGTTGTTGAGTGAGTCTCCTGGAATAACATACTAAAAGTTGCAACCTCTTCACATTTTGTATTTTTGGGGAAGGGTTGTTCATCTCCCCAAATTTTTTTCCCGGTTTTTTCCGCGAATTTTCATTTTGTGATAGAAACGGGTCAGTATGAAATTGTTCAGCATAAAATTGTCTGTAAAAAAGGTCACACGCAGTTTTTTTCCCGACGCCCCCTTTCCCTCCAGATAGTCTAGAAAACAACTATATTCGCTGAATTTGGTTGTTTTCAAGACTCCCTGGAGGGGAACGGGGTGGTCAGACAAAAAACTTTAAAGGTGAAAGGGATGATAAATGGTTATCGAAGTGGAGTAGATAGGTAGAAAATATGTGTTGGGTTTACGAATTATCTATTCATTATGATAATTTCAAGTTATATTTTCCACATAATTATATTGAACGTATTCAATGGAGAATGGTTTTTTCAAGACTCTCTGGAGCAAAAAGGGGGTGTTGAGATAAAAAACCACACGGTATATTTTTGTAGAAAATTTTATGCAGAACAATTTTTCACTGATCTATTTTTATCACAAAATCAAAATTCGTGAAGAAAAATGCAAAAAATCAAATTTTGGAGGACAAACACCCCCTTTCAGAAAATTCAAGAAATTGGGAAGCGTGCAACTTTTAATATGTTAATCTAGGGGACCCACCCAACAACCCTATATAATTAAAGCTTATGTGCTAATTTTTTTTTTTGTACGATTTGATTAGACTATGAATTAGGGCATTTAGGGCGCAAAATTTATCTGGCCTATCGGCGCCAAATTTATAAATTCACATTTGATGAGCTACATAAATTTTCAGACTCTGTTTATCCACAGAGTGTTATATGCCAGTAAGTACATTCATGACAATTAAAGGAAAACTGCTAAAATTGTGATTAAACTTATTTAGTACTGGTATAAGTCAAGGAGAATAGTTTCGGAAAGCTTATCAACATAATTTCAAAAATACTCTGGAGGTTGTGAGAGGCCATTAATGCCAAAGATAACGTATAAATACGATGCAAAACAACGTAGGTACCTAATATTGCACATTCAAAACGGAATATTATTATAATGTAGAAGTGGAATAGAGAGCGGTATAGATTCAAACGAGCATCATTCCGTTTCCAAAAGAAAAATTGTTTAAAACTTTAAAAAAATTCGTAATTTCTCATTAAAAATGTCGAAATACATTAGCAGAAAACAATCGCAATATTTATTCACATTACCTACGGCAATTACGAAGCTAGTATAAGTTCGTTAAAGAAAAAATATTCATAATTCTTAAAATTACATAATTCCATAAAAACGTAGGCACCGAATGTAAAGCCACCATATAAATCATATTTAAGGCTCACCTATGTGAATATAATGTCACGATAAATTTAGGTTTGAAAAAAACAAAAAGATGAAATGGAGTAGGTAAACATTAACATAAATATTTTTGTAATATGTATTTTTTGTTTTCATTTCTATTGACTTCATTTATTTTTTCCAATTTAAACTTTTCGAGTATCAAAACCGAGGACATCCAAATATGATATATTGTATCTTTAATCATGATACCAGTCGGCAGTGAAATTCATAAAAGTGTTTCTTCAAAATGCAGATTGATTAGGCCTACTGTAATAATATAAATTTACAAAATTCACCCGCTCAAAATCATTTCAACTTACAAAACAACATTGTTGATTGTAGTAGTAGGTGTATATATATTATAGAGAATTTTAAGAAGGAACCTATGAATGAAACCGCCTTTTAAAAGGTGTTTCACGAATCACGAAACGTCTTAATCTAATATTTGGTATGGTAGCTTTCTTGATGGAAGAAGTATAATAACAGTACCTACATTAAACAGATAGGGTAAATGTACTGATTTTGGGGTATGTACCAAATATGGGTTAGCATTATTTCTCTTAAACTATTAAGGCAGTCTGCTGGAAAAAAAAATTAAAGGTAGTTACAAAGACTATTCTATAGTACCAATCTACAAAAGCAGTTGAAAGAACACGTCTTAAATGAGTTTTCTTCCCTTTGATTTTTATCGCAGTACTCTAAAGTTTTTTGAAATTTTTCATAACTTTTGGATAAAATACTAACTGATATTTTGAAATATGATCATTATCAACAGAAAATTTGAACATTTGGATTTTATTTTCAAGTATTTTCAATCCTGTAAGTTGATTCATTCAATTTTAGAAATTTTTCATTTTCATCAAATCAAAATTTAGAAGACGAACCAATTATGAAGTACCAATTATTCATGTTTAAAATAATAATTAATGGAATCAGAATTTAAGAAAGAATAATTAATTTCTATAACTCTAATTTTTATGATTTGCATAAATTTTCAGATATTCCATATTCGGAAATTGGGTACCCCATTCTGGGAACACCTTTTGTGAAATCGTTATTTTGAGTCATATGACAAAAACATTTATGTAAAATCAAAGATTAGTTCCACAGACTTTTTAATGTTTCAGACAATAACATAAAGGACCATTGATCCTAATTCCTTAAGAAATTTTAATTTAGATTGATTTTTCAATTTATATATAGTTTTAAAGTTTATGTACCCCACATTCAATACATTTACCTTACTAGAGCAACTTGTTCCCCGAAATCGATAAATTTTTTTTGAAATCGATAAATTTTTTTTGAAATCGATTTAGCTTAATATATTTTGTGTCCCTACTCGATTGAAATGGAATATACAGTTAAAAAAGGTTTAATGCCTGAAATATGTTTGGGTGGGCTTTTCAATGAGTAATAAAAATATCGCAATATTAACTATTGAGGAAAATAATTGAAAAAACTAAAAATAGTCATACATACGAGCTCCTCTGAAAGGAAACACAGGGTATGGTAGTGGAGAATTTTTATGATTTATTATTGAATAGCCCACCTCAAACCTTTCTTTAAAATTTTTCCCTCATCCCTCTCCCTTGCTTAAAAATCACTTTGTAGCTAAGTTACTGAAAATGAAAAACGATGTTTATTGAAGTATCAGTTTTTGGTACATAAATACTCAGTTTGTAGACGCCTTCATTTCTTTTTTTTGCCCTTATTTTCACTCCACTAAATTTATTTAAAATAAGATTCTTCCCTCCTCCCACCCCTTGAATAAAAAATTTTACATCAATGAAAACAACATTGTTAATTGAAGATTCAGTTTCCTGCCCATGAATGCTCAGGCTGAGACGGTACCTTACTGTTTTTGCCAGTATTTGCGACTCCACTCATTTTTAAAATTAGATTCCGCTTTTCTTCTCCCCTTTGTCTAAAAAACAGACTTAATTAGCACCTATGTCACTAATAAACAACATTATTTATTCAAAATTCAGTTTCTTTTCTCGCACATGAAGCCTCAATTTGTGGGTGCCTATACTATTTTCGCCTTTTTTTTCACTCCTCTACCAATTTTTGTTTTCAAAAGAATTAAATTCTCCCCTCCTTTTTCCCTTTTCTAAAACAAATTTACAGCCAAGTATGTTAATGAAAAATAAATTGTTTACTAAAGAATCAGTTTCTGGCTCATGAATATTTAGTCTGCGGTCACCTTCACTTTTTCTATTCTATTCTTATTTCCACTTCTCCACCCATTTTTGATTTTTTAAATTAGATTCTAATCACATATTTTCGTCTATTTTTAGAAATGACGAACATATTCGTCCACACATTTTCAAACACCAAAAATGTAGATATTTATCAACAATAATCATCCCATAATTCTTTATAAACAACCACCAAATTACCCTTATTCGATTTTATAAATATAGATATATTACCTGTATATTCATGACCTACTTGTGCCTGTCCCTCAAGTACTCGATGAGTCAGCACAACTCTATAATAACAACACACTACCTCACCTAGCATATCCGACACGTACGTTTTCATACCCTGAATGAGTATATAATCCCTCAATTCAGTGGAAAAAGACACAGTTCCTCGACAGCTACTTCTAAGTACCTGGAACCTCTCTAGTAGAAGTCTCTGGTGAACAGATAGTCTTGCTTGTTGAATTGTGATTGTATATGTATAAATATTAACAAATGATTATAGGTACTGTGATGTACAACTTATTATTTTATTAAATGTGTAAACACACAAGTGAGTTTACACATTTACACACACACACACACACGCACACACACACACACACACACACACACACACACACATACGTGATTATAGTATCTTAGTTGGACCTTGACACCTAACTGCCTTAGTAAGACCCAAAAAAAAATCTTTATTTTTGAGGTTAGAATGTTGCTTGACAGCAGAATGTCTTAGTTTTCAAAACATTGAAAAAACCGCCCAACCCACAAAGCTATACACTCAATAATAAAAAAATACTGTAACAGTATGTTGGTTAGACTGCGTGTGTGTGTGTTTTTACACACAAAAATGAAATCATATCAATCTATAGTCAGACCTTTGTGTTATTTGAAATTGACTCCTCATGAACATTGGTCAGACATCAAGAGTACACATCACCTGTTCTTGTATGTCCCTAGTAAGACATAAATGCAATGTTGCCACAGTTTTTCATGGAAATATGGGTAGAAAGAATAATTGTTGTAAAAAGAAATTAATTATTGTCAATAGATCAGCTTCTTTAGAAAACTAATTTTGTCCTTTTCTAATTAGAATGGGACTATGGAGTTATCAAAAAGCACTAATAGTTTTTTTCATCCAAATAGAATATGACTACTTTCTGTTTGGTCACCTAAAATCAAACCTCCCCAATTTTTTTGGATAAATGCATGTCAAAGAACTATCTATTTGTAATTTTTAAAATTAGGAAATTATTATTCAAGGGAAACACTCTGAATTTGTCAATTTACAAGACTCTGACCAAGATTGCAGAACCTAGATCAATTTTGTTTCTGACTAAATGTGATACCTCCAAAAATAATCAAGGGATGAGTAGTCACCATATTATTTGTTCTCAACATCCTAAGCATCCTAATTGAACCAGACACTGAGGCTCAAAAATGTCAACCACTATGATAAGTTAAACACCATATTGATGCACAATTTTTCCTATTCTCAAACTAATCAACCAAAAGCTTCATCTTTCAATTTATTTGAGAAAAACAAAAAAAACAAAAACAAATACCTATATATCCTTCACCAACAGTGTCAACTCAGTGTCCAGCAAAGTTTAAGTGTTTTATCCAATATGGTGGTTTGTTATTTTGACCCAGGTATTAATTTCTGTGAAGTTTGACACAATTTATTTGAGGAGGCTATTTGATTTCTCTATCCAGAACTGGAAATCTCCAAAAAAAAAAACTTCTCAAATAATGTCCAGTTTCTTGAAATTTTAACCTAAATTAGTGAATAAGTTTTGATGAAACATTCTCCTCTAAAGATGTAGTCATATGTGTATTACATGATTTTTATATTTCAACTTTTCCTTTCTATCAAACAATTTCTCTCCCACTTCACAGAACTGACACTGAAATAAATCCATGGAGTAGAACTGAGAACTGAGTTTAAACAGAGTTGGTTTAGAGCTAAAACTTCAAGGGTAGATTTTTTTGCTTAATCAATCGTAGTTCTTTCAAGTGTAGGAATTTATGTTCAGAGGTTTTATTGCATTATTTTACATTTTATATAAAGTTTGTGGTTCAGGGAAAGCTTGACCCCCAACCTTTATAACAGGTTTTCGACAAAGTTGAAAACTCCTATTAAATTTGGTCTGCCTTTCAAAATAGGGAATGGGACTTACATAGTTATTCGTATCATGATCTCCAGATTCCAAAAATACCCATCTCGCATTTTCATATTTCTTTATTTATTTTATTTAATTTTATTTTATTTTGGGTTATATTTTTTTGGGAAATGAAAACAGACGAACGGCTGAACCAATAAGTGTGTGTCCGACCAAGATACTAAAATCAAACACACACACACACACACACACACACAGCAACAACAACATGAGAGGAAAGCTGTATATCACTTTGGGTGCCTCCAGGAATCTGATTTCTTTGGTGCGCTTCGAGTTTGTGGCAACACATTTTGTGTGGGGTAAAAATATGAGGAAACATAAAAGGTGTTTCCATACTAAAACTGCTTCGCATTTGGGGCAATTTAAATTTTTTGTCGTCTCTAGAAAATTATATATTATTTTGTATTGTAGGTAGGTGACATGTTTTGACAAAAATAATAATAAAAGGTGGTTTGGGAGGCAAAGCCCCAAATTAAAAAAATAAATAAAAAAGTTAAAAAAAACAAAAGAAAAAGAAAAGAAAAAAAAGGGGAATGGGGGGCGAAAGATGACAAAAAATTAAAAAACATAAAAGGTGCCTCCATACTAAAACTTTTTCACATTTGGGGTGATTTAAATTTTCTGTCACCTCCAAAAAAGGAAATATTATTTTGTATAGTAGGTAGGTGATGTGTTTTGAAAAAATAAATAAAAAGGGGGGTCGGGAGGCAAAGCCCCCCATTAAAAAAAATTAAAAATACAATCATACAAGCACAGCTCACACTCTCTTAGGTTAAAAACAAGAAAATATCCATTCATCCATTTATCACTCTTGAAAGTTTCACTTCGAAACTGTGTCTCGACACACACTCTCTTTTTTTTTCTTGAGTGATGTAATTTTTGTCACCCTGTAAATTTTTGATATATTTTTTTTAAATACATTTCTAATCTGAAATGTTTTATGATTTCACTATAACGTAACCTTTTCAGTCCTCAGTTACATAGTTTAACCAAAATATTTTTATATTTTTCATTAAAAATAAAGCGTAAATTTTTGTCCAAAGTAATGTCTCAATCTGTCGACTTATAATGCAAATCACCGTGTTTTTAAATTAAGCAAATTTTATACGTCGCATCATTTAGACGTAAACAAAACAAAAACAAATTCATTCTTTCATTTCTTTCTTTCCTCTGTCAAAATAAAAAATATAGTAAATCTCACCAAAAATTTTATAAAGAGATTATATACAAAAAAAAAAAAAAAAAAAGAAAGAAAAAAAAAGACAATCGTGAACGTCATTATTAACAAAAGGTAGTCAAAATAAGTAAAAATAAAATAGACAAAAAGAAAGAGAGAAAAAAACCATTAAGAAACAATAATGCTGATGAGTTGAAAACTTGAAACGCGTTTTACAATTTCACTTTAATGGCTGCAATAAAATTGTCGACACGTTCGGAAACTCCTTTAAATTTATCAGGTTGGGGTCCAATCATTTGGATGAGCTGCACCACATCTTGCGGAGAAACTTGTACGAATTTGGCTAAAGCTTTCATACATCGAAACAGCTTTTCTTCGTCCGGTTTCGAATTGAAAAATTGCAACACAGCCATGGTTAATTCGACGGCTACATCGTCGAACACCTGTAATTCAATATACCAGATGGTTGTACAGTAGGTAATTTAAACATCAACAAATTAGTACATTTTTGGGGAAGTGATCTTGGGGATAAAAAAAAAAGAAGTAAAATTGAAGACGGTGAGATCGGTTTTTGCATTACGCATCAATTTTGAAAAATAGTGAAACAACGCTCAATATTTGATGACACGAATAGACAATTTTTTGTAATTTTCTCTTGAACACCGAAAAAATGCATATTCTTTGGTCAGTAACTGCTGGCTAGTAAGTATTGGCGGCGGAAGGAATTTTCCTTCTATCACATTAATTTAACATGTTTTTCGCTGTGGCTTGTCCCAAAACAAGACTGGTGGGTATTGTAAACCGACAGGTAGGCACAATATTATTATTCATAATTAAAAGGGTGCAGAAAAAAGTGATGTAGAAAAGCTAACATACGTGAAATTGGAATTTATAACTTCAAATGTTACGTGATTGTGCTAGAAACTAAAATAAAATTATATGATTTAGTCTTGAACTTACCGAAAAATAAAATTTTTTAATTAGTACCCTAGGCCTATCATCCATAATTCTGTTTCCAGGTGTAGATTAATGGAAAGTTAAGAAAGAGAGAGCTTCAGATAACCATGCTCCAACATTCATGAGTGAATACAAATGATTGACAGTTTTTAAGCTAGTTCTCACTACTTATGTAAAAATCTGTTTTTTCATTTTATTCATTTAAAATCAAATTATTGCCTAATGCCCACTCGGTACATCAAAACAAAACTTATGGAGAGGAAAAAATATATTTTTCAAATTTTTCTAAAATAAAAACTTGGTTTTTTTGCGAGGGTAAATGATTTTGGACCTCCCCTTTGGACTATGCTAAATTACCACTGTCTTTCAATAACAAATGATTTTCATTTTAAATCCACAAGTTTCACACTTCGTAAGAACGAGAAGGGGGCATTGGAAACGAATAAAAATTAAATTCAGTAAAGTGTTTATTTCGTTTTCTTTCAGCTTTATATTCGCTCCATAAACAACGAAATAATGTTACCGCCTCCGTTTTATTTTTCGTTACCATTTTCTCCTTCCAATTTTTTTACCCTCATTATCTACCCCTTCTCCTCTAAAACATCGCTAAAAATCGGATGATGGACACTTTTTCATAAACCAACTCGAGAAGCATTTGCAATGATAAAAAATTGATTAAATAGGTAGGCTACTGTATTAATATTTGTCTAGAACAATATTTTATGGAAAATATTGTCGTAGGTCTAAATTACCTCTAAATACCTAATCGTGTGAGAAAAAAAAAAAAAAACTACATGAATGGATCATTGTTTCATCAGTTTGTGATTTTTCAAAGAAAAATTGACGATTGAACATAATTTTATAATTAAAACAAGTCGGCTTCCTAGTCAAAGGTGTATATTTTCTTTCATTTTGCATGTAGAATCATGAAGCTTAAAAGTGAACGTTATACTCTCATAACAACTTAGAATTTACGCAGAATACAGGTTAGTATATTGGTGTAAAGCGAATATTATACAGGGTGTTCCATTGGAGGTCGGCACTATCTGAAATTTAAATAGTAGATATACGTCGAAATGAGAAAAAAAATTCATCAAGAACAAGAGTCTGCGAATTTTTTGTTTCATATTACAGGCTCTCGAATTTTTAAATTTAATGAAGAAATTCAAAAAATCATTTGAATTCAATTTCTGATGATGGAGATTTGTTATACACATCGAGTAGATACATAAAAAAAGGTTCTTTTGATCAACTTTGTATCTTTGATATTTACTCACAGAGTTAAATGCATTTAATTTATTAGCTTATTGGAGTTGTATGCCTACTAATTTGTAGGTATTAGGAAACACTTCATACAGTAATGTATTATTGAAGGTAGACAGTTTGTTAAGAGAACAGTTTTAATGTAGTCGGCAAATAGAACAAATTCTCATAGCATAAAATCATAGAGCTACGCTATAATACACTGAAACGAGAAAGGCGCGTTTTTTTTGTGAAAGTGCTAAGCAGTTGATTGCAACCAAATAATCAAGACAAGAAAAAGAAAAAAAATCAAACGAAAAACAACATGTCACACAATTTGTTTATGGGTAAATGATAAAAAATGAGAGCGTATAAAGCGTGGGTAGTTAAACAGTCATCACGAATTCAGACGCAGCATTTATACCTTCGAAAGACAGCCAACCGGCAATAATCTACGCAATTTTTTACCGTGATGCAACTTCTGAAAATTAAGAAAGAAAAAACAAAATCGGGAAGAGAAAGTTCAAAGGTTCGCAAGCTTCTGTGCCAAACGATCAATAATTACGTAAGCCTACGATATCATCGTAAAGGTTAATATTATAATTATGCGAATAATTGAGATCAGGATCGTGAATTGGGAATTTTTTATTTTTTATTTTTTATTTTTTTATCTGTAAGTAAAATAACGTTAAACAGCAAACTGCATCCCAAAAACTCCGGCATAATGTATCGAGGTGAATTGATATACAGACCACAGATTTTACCTCCTTGCAGGCTAAATTGTGAACGATGGCGGTGCCGTAGTTTTGTAAATCGGCATTTTCGGAAAGCAGAGAATTCGCCGCGATCTTAGTCGTCACTCGAATATTGCTAACTTTACCGACACCAGAATCCCATTCCGAAATGTAAAGCAACCATTCGGAGCTACTTGGGTTTTCAAATAGGTTACACACCTGCACCAAAGTAAATAAAACTGAAGCTAAATTAAAATTCAAAAACATTCGTGGGTGGTTGGGTACACATAAAATAGGTGATTAAAAACCTCCGAAGTTATCTGAGCTAATAACTCAGTTTAGCGCAAAATCATAAATAAATTTATCAACAAAGTTGAAGAAACTAAAATTCGGGGAAAAGATTATAACATAAAAATTTTCGGTAAATTGGAGTAAATTTCGCCGAAAAAAAAAAACTTTTTTTCTTAAAATTTACAAAAAATTTCTTTTCTCTAAATCGACTAAATTATCGACCACAATTTTTCATCATTTTAAAACTAAAAAAAATGTTTGGGAATGCTATTTTTCGCAATACATGCGCACGTGCAATTAGAGAAGTATCTGATTGGTTGGAAGGAGGAGCCAATTATTTTCATCGAAATTTGATCATGGGTCACGAATTCATAATTTTGAGGTTCAAAAAAAAAGTGCAAAATCAACTACTTTGCGGCATGTGTTGGGAAAAAACAATTCTTCTTTAGTGCCCATTGTGCTTTATTACAACGACGATGTTATTGTTGACCCAATCAAAAATTGTAAGTACCTTTTTTATGGAAAAATTTATTGGCTTTATTATTTTATGGACCTATTTGTACCGTAAAATTGAAAGGGAAAAAGTTATCGAGAAAATATGGATTTGAAAAAATTTTCAGCCATTAAATTAAAATTAGGTAGTTCATTTTTAGTGAAATCTGATGATAAAAATTAATTTTTTGTTAGAAAATAGGACGGGTTATCACTGAACACTTTTTCTCTACGACTTATAGTTTTTGTAACAAACAAAAATTTAAAAAACTTAAAAACGGCAAATTTTCCAATAATTAGCTATTTTTTATTCTTTTCTAAAGTAGTCATTGACCATAAAAAAAGAAATTACATTTGGCAAATTTGAATAAATTTTCTCTTCTTTTCGCCAATGCCAACTTTTGCTTTTTAATTTCAATAGCAGCTGAGAAATCATCCAGTAAAAGACGATTGGTTTTTCTCAAAATAAAAATGTTTCAAAACGCAAATTTTATTTCAAATAAAATTTTCATGATGTTTCATTGATAACACTGATTTTTTTTATCCTAGGATCGAAAAGTAAATGTGGAATACTTTGTCGTGAAAAGATATTCTCATCAGAAGGTAATCTACAGATTTTGCATGTTCAACCACTTCATATGTAAACATACAGGTAAGCCAAAACCTGGGCGAACACTGGTGATTTTAGAGCCAGTTTGGACAGTTTATATCCGGGCTTATTTACATGCACACCAACACACATACGTAGTGATTACATATGTTCATGTGAACGGGCCAATGCGTCATTTCTTATAGTGATAAGAAATGATGGGCCAGTTCCTGTACAGAATTGTGACATCATAGTATTGTTGAGATTGGTCATGATTCAGTACTTGTACATTACCTGCATGTATGTAGAACGTAGCGTGTTAGAAACGGACATATTGACAAATATTACTTGAGGAGTTTTAGGCGTTGGCGTAGAATTTCCGTGCGCCAACGGAGGAAGAAAATTTTGTAGTAGATTCCATCTTTTGCTGTCCACTGGATTAAGCTCAACTGCGGCTAAAGGAGGCGAAGGCGAGTCGCTGCTCGACTCTTCCAATCAAGTTGCAATCACGCAATTTACATACGCTTGATAATGAAACGTATCAAAAATGGTAAACGTAAAATCATTCGTCATGTATCACATGCAAAGACTGTTAAGTCATCAGAATGCTGAGAATGCCAAAAACCAAAAGAAATTGTCGAATTTCGAACAAAATAAAATGACAATATATAATAATTTGTGCATTTGGTTTAACGTGATTGAGACAAATATTTGCCTGCCTTGCAGTGGCGACTGTTGTTAGGGATCTGAGCCCCTTTACCTCATATGATGTGAGTCCCCACAGTAAACTTTTTGGACCCATAAATTTTGCTTTTTGGTCTTTGAACCAGAAAATAATTAAATGGAGTCATTTTTTAGAATATTTCAATCCTACTGCCAAAAAGTAGTCTTCTGATCCAAAAAGATGAACTTTCAGTCCTAAAATAATGGCAGAAAACCTATTATAAACACAAAATTTTCTACAAATCTTACTCAAAAAGTCTTACATTTAGGTATCATACTTTTCCTTCAAAGTAATCAAAATGTTGCACCAAAATTTATAAAAAATGTCTTAAATTTTAGAACTATACTGACTGAGAAGACAAAAATATTATTTTTTTCGATTCCCTCCACCCAAATTTTTCGAATTAGTCACGTTAAATGTATGGGAAAGTTTGAAGTTCTAAGTGAGTTAAAAAAAATAAATTGAATGGGCATTTCATATATTTTTGAATTACGTGTGATATGCTTCTCTCACTAATCGTTAATATTGGTTTCTCTACCCGCAAAAGATTTGTGTAAAATTATAATTTAGACTCTACTTGCATGTAGGTCACTCTCATAGGCGTAGATAGAAAATATTTTAGGGGGGCCAAACTTTTTTTTTTCCTCGAGGTTTAGGGAGTGACGAAACCCTTTTTTCTTCGCTTGATCGTTCTCATCGATGAGAAAATTAAACCCCGAAAAAAATAATACAAAAGTTTAGATTTTTATTGAACGGAATTCGTTCAAGCATATTAAGCACTCTTCTTTTTCTTCTTTTTATACCCAGAACTCATTTACATTTTTCCCCTACAGTCTTCCATTAATATTGTTTGATATCGTTCATGTATTCCCATACGTCCCCCTCCTTTTTCTTTACGCTTTAACATTATGAAATTTTCGGCCATCTTTTCGTACACTGAATTAGGAAATCTTCACTCTTCATTTTAACATCAGAATTAGCATTAACTTACGAAAAGAGCAAGAGCTTGTTGTTCGTCCAGGGATAATCGATCGAAATTATTCGCGTAGCCCATGAACACGTGTTCTCTTCGGTCTTGATGAAGAACCAGTATTATATCTTCTTTGAGGGCAGCCACCGCCAGGACCTTTAGCAATCGTACTCGCAATTCAACAGGAAAGTTTTGATCGCTCAAGAGTTTACCTGGAATTAACGTTGAAACTTGCGTAATTTCCTCCATATGCACGTGTATGTCAAATGACAGCTTTTAATATTCAACCGCACATATACCGATAAATGCTAGGAAGCCGTCGCTAAGAGCCCACGAACCCTCATCTTCTAACATGTATTGATGAAGTTCTTCGAAGAACTGCATTTCTGCGGGCGGTATGTTACCATCAACCAAACCGATGACTTTGTCAAATTCTTCTTGTAACTTCGCATTGAAACAACAAATAAAAGACAAACTAATTTAAGTCTGAAAACGCGTACGTCAGACAAGGCGTATAAGAATTCATATTAGATGCACGTAGGTACCTATACGGTATATAGGCTATGGCATTGACTTGGAACTTACATTTATTAAATTAGGGAATACTATCGGGGGTTCTCTTTCTTTTCGGCGTTCTTCTCTTTCCTTTTTATCTTGTTCTTCGATTTCAGCTGCAATGTCAGCCGGACTTTTGCTTTTCCCATTTTGAATGGCGTCTCCGTTTCCGTTTTCGGCCATTTTGTAACTTCTTGTTGATCTAGAGTAAACGCTGTGAAAATATACGGTATTTATTTCATAATTAGTTCTGGGTAGTAATATACCTACATGCATAATAATATTGAGAATAATTCATACAAAAAAGTCACACTTCGTGTGGGTCAAAATCAAGTGCATCCTTACAAAAAACAAATAAATAAGTACACAAATGAATGAATAAAAAGTACATTCTTTGCAATGAAAAATAATTATTATTCTGAGGAATGAAATTAACATATTATACAGGGTGCTCTCTAGACTGCATCAGTGGATAGTAAGTGAGAAAAAAATTTGTCAAATTTTGCCTTGATATTTGCGGATATAGAACTACTCGTATACACGTTTGTAATCGGTTGCCTATCCGCAAGTCACTAGGCAAAATCATAGAAACGCGCCTATCACTAGGCTATCTAGCGACTTCGACTTCGATATTTTATCGATAATTATAGAGGATGAGGACCGGAGTTGTAACAAGAAAAGAAGATTTAAGCGAAGTTCCATCCAAGAAGCGAGTGTTTATTTTAGAAGTTACATAATTTAAGCAAAGTACATTTTTAGAGTAGTGAACGAACGTAAGTGGAAACGAACGAATGAGCGGCGGAAGTGGTGGAACAGTGTAGCTGCGAATAGATATAAATAAATGTATATGATATGTGATCGTGTGTTCGCAGGAGTGAGAGGGGAGAAGGATTGGTGGTCTCAACACCCCCCTACAATCTTTTGAACCGATCACAACTGTGAATATTACAAAAGTGTTTAAAAAAAAAATGATGAGTTTGTTATATTTAATTACATTATTACAAAACAAAAATATTAATTTGACAAAATGTATATAAAAAAAAAATGGTGAAAAAGTGTATATATAAAATGGTAACTAAGTTGGACGAGTATGGTAAGTATGTTGATTATACATATATGAATAAAATGTAGTAAATTATGGTAACATGCAAAAAAAAAAATTTTAGGTAATAAAACGAATAACATGCAAAAATAAGATAAATATAGGTAAATTATGTTTATTTTAATATAAAAAAAAATGTTTTGTGATGTTTCAGACACAAATTTGGAAATGGAGTTGACATTTTATGGATCACAATTTGGGGATTCTAGGATTTTATGGGTGAGTGAAATATGCTGCTTACTAGATAAAGCTTTTGTGAGTAAGTCAGCTAATTGGTCTTCAGTAGCTATTTGTTTGAATGTGAAAATTTTGTCGTTATAGGCTTGAGCAAGTCCATAACATTTAATCATGAGAGCTCGAAGACGTTTTTGACCTCCTCCAGAGATGACATGAATAACAGAAATGTTGTCTTCGTAAACAATTACTGGAGTGTCAATTGAGAAGAATTCACGATTAAGAAGCCAAGCAAGTTCTATGTCCTCAAAAGAATCGTGAAGAGCGATCAATTCAGCTGCTGTTGATGAAGAAGCATGAATGTTTTGGCGATGAACGCCCCAATTTACAAGGTCGCCATACATAGTGATTAGGTAACCAGTTATAGATTTTCCTTTTTCCAATTCGGACATGTTTATAGGTTGATCGTCAATGTCGGGGGCATAGGATGCATCGACATAAGCTGATATACCTTCGGAATTGGATCTATAGACAATTGCAAGATCGATCGTGGATTTCAAGTACAGGATGATGCGCCGTACATAGTTCTTTTTAGTATCATCGGAACAGTTTTGGAATCTTGAAAGGTAATTGACTGAGAAAGATATGTCTGGCCTTGTGCCTCTAGATACATATAATAGTGCACCAATCATAGACCTGTATTCTTTGTTGTCTGTGCCTTCAGATTTATTTAATTTGAGGCCTGTCTCCATAGGCGTTTTGGAAGGATTTGAATCACACAATTTGAATTTCTGGAGAATCTTTTGGATTTGCTGTTTTTGGGTAAGTTTAATTGTTTGTGATTCACGATTTCTTTCAATTTCGAAACCTACAAAATGGGTTGGGTTATTTACAACTTTCATAGTGAAACGAGTTTCAAAATGGGTAGTTATTTCATTAACCCATTCGGGTCGGTTAGTTGCAAGGAGGATGTCGTCTACGTAAATTATCATGAAGGCAATGCCATCTGATTCATCTTTACATGTATATACGCATCTGTCGATCTTTGATTTTGTAAAATTGGATGTTAGAAGGTGAGAATCCAGTAACTCAATCCAATTTTTACTAGATGTTTTGAGGCCATAGATGGATTTTTCAAGTTTTAGTAGTTTTGTTTTTTCGACATTGCAACCTTGGGGAATATTCAGAAAGATGTCATTTTTAATTTTTGAATTCAAATAGGCTGTTTTGACATCATATTGAACAAGTTGTAGATTCAATAGGTTAGTTACGGATAAGATCCACCTAATTAGCCAGAGTTGCACAACAGGTGCATAGGTCTCTGTCATGGTATACTCGGATCTGTCCATAAAACCTTTGGCAACGAGTCTAGCTTTTGGGCACATTACTCCTCTTTCATTGGCTTTGGCCGTAAATATCCAACGTGTGTCTATAGGTTTAACATTATGTGGACGGTCTACAATTTTCCACACATAAAGGTCTGACATGGATTGCAGCTCATCATTGATAGCCTTAGGCCACTCTTTCTTAAAAGGATTTTTGAAGATGTCACTGAAACTTACTGGCATGCAATCTTCTATAAATAGTAAGTCTTCAGATGAGGCTTGTTTTAGTACATTGACCCTGTAGATTGCCTCAATTTCCTCTTCTAAGGGTTTCACTTGTAATTCTTCTGGTCTATTAGTGAAATCGGCTAATGTTTTCGTCTCATCAAATTTAACATCGCAGGATTTGTAGGATTTCATTTTAATTGGATCTAGTATCTGATAACCTATATTCGAAAAGCCGATCAGAATAGTTTTAAGGGCTCGGGGCAAGAATTTTGGGTCGAGATGCTCCTCTTCGTTCTTCTTAGCTTTGACTGCTGATTGCTGTCTCTGTTCTATAGGAACGTGTTTATATGCAATAGCACCAAAGACTCGAAGATGGGAAATATCGGGTTTAGTCCCGTATAATTTTTCATAGGGTGTCATGTTCCCTAAATTGACGCGGGTCGGACTTCTATTGATTATGTGGGCGGCAGCTAATACAATTGTTGACCATAATTTGAAATCAATTTTTGCGTCATATAGTATAGCTCTAACTCTTTTGAGCAGGGTTCTGTTTTGCCTTTCGGCTATAGCATTTAATTCGGGGGTATATGCCACACCATCATCTAATGTTATTCCTTTTTCGGAGCAGAATTGTGTCATTTTGGAATCGGAGTATTCTTTAGCTTGATCAGTTCTTAATACAGAGATAGGATCATTGGGGAATTTTGTGTTAAAAGATAAATAATACTCTTTAAATTTATCGAAAGCCTGGGATTTTCTTAATATTGGGAAGGCAAGAGTATATTTTGAATAATGATCAATAAAAGTTATAATAAATTTTTCTCCGTTATATGCCTCTTGAAAGGGTCCCATGATGTCTGATGAGACTACTTCCATTCTTCTCGTTGGTCGAGTCCTCACACCATGATGACCAAGTCGGGTGGATTTTGCTTTTATACAGATTTCACAAGTGGCAAAGTCATCGTCCTTAAATACCAAATTTTGGGGCATACCTACAACTACTTTTGATAATGCTTTTAGGCACCTAATCTTCTATGCCAAAGAGTTTTAGTTTTTTTTATGTTTTTTTTATGCTTTCTATTTATTCTGACACTCTCTCCGTTTATGTCGTCCTCAGATTCGGAATAAATCTCCTGAGTGACTGTATCCACTTCAGTGTCTTGAAAATTTTGGGGGTGGTCAATGTTTTCCTGCTCTCTTTGTGGATTGCTTATTTCAGCCTCATTCAGTTCTTCAAAATTTTGTTGAGGATCATCTACATGATCTTCCTGTTCTGCAGACGTACTAGGTACAGGCATACACACAAGCTCCTGATAGACCTTATTTTCTTCATCTTCATCAACTATCTCGTAATCAATATAGTACATAGAACCTCTCTTTGGAGCGGTTATAGTAATTTCACCAGTATTTTTATTTATGATGTCTGCATGATCCGTGTCCGTTATGATTTTAAAGATGCCAGACTCCATGATTTTAGCACCAGACCAAATGTCAAGGCTTAAATCAGGATCATAAAATACCTCTTTTAGGTGAATGGTGGAAAATTCTGCATTAGAATTGCAGACGTTGACATACATTGATCCAACGTGGGTGGGATTTACAAAAACACCTTTTTTAGCACAAAGTGCTCTACGAGAATTGTCAACTTTGCGTACGTTTCTTAATTTTGAAATATCGTTGACCATATGGTCATCTGCTCCATTATCTAATAACATCGTGTGGAGTTGGTTCTTTGGGGGGCGGATTTTGATACTGTAGGGGGCTTAGGCCATTGAAATTCATCTTCGATGTCATCAAAACTTAAATGATTAAGATTTGAATGTAACATCATAGAATATTTGACACGAAAATTGGATTTATCGTCTGATTTTTTTTGGGGATTCGTGTTATTTGAAGTTTGGGGTTTTGAGCTACTGTTCTGATTCTAGGTTTGTGGAGTGTTACCTGTAGTAGATGTTTCATTAGGGCATGTCCTTGACATGTGTCCTTTTTTGTTGCATCTAAAACATGTGACATCCATTTGGGACACATTATCTTTGGAAGGATAACTATTTTGTTTGTTTTGATTATTTCTGTGATCGTTTAGATAACTCGTTGTATTATAATTTGGTTTGGAGGGATTTGAGTTATTATTATTATTACAAAAATTTCTGAAATTTCTTCTATTATTATTCATCGGTTGATAGGATGATTTGGGCTGATCAAACCCTGGAAAAGTTTTATTAGAATATTCAATTCAATCACATTTCTCTAATATCATTTTTGTAAGTCTGACAGTAGTTCGTTTTTCAATTTCTAATTGGCGGAATTCTGAGAAGACAGTATCAAATTTTTCGGGCAAAGACATCATTAATTGATCAATTTCATCAGCTTCCGATAGGGGGTAATTAGCATCACGTAGTTCTTCCACAATAGATGAGAAATATTCCAAGAATCTACGGATGATACCTCTCCTTGGATCGAAGCGAAGGGACTGAAATTTTGCCTTTAACACCATGATGTTAGTAGCAGTTTGATTTCTGTATCGAGCATCCAAGATTTCGAAAATTTGTGAAACTACATCGCAAGTTTTGACATGATGAAGGATTCTTTTGTAAAGTCTTTCGAATATGTGGGCTTTTGCCCGTTCCTGAGTTTGAAAGAATTTAAGCCATTTAGATGTTAGGCATTCTTTGAATGATGTATAAATGTAACTAGTTTCACGAGCAGTAGGAAAAATTGTGGAATGGCATCCTTTACCAATTAGAGTGCTGATGACGGTTGCACGCCATCCCTCATAGCCATTTCCACGGAAGATGTTCGAGATCCTTTCATTATTTTCAGTGTTCATAATTAATGAATTGACTGAACTTAAAAAAAATAAAAAAAAATAAAAAAAATAACTACGGATGTCAATCCCCAGCAAATGCCGCAAGACTAGGATTGCCGTAGCTGTGCTAACCAAACAATGTAAGAATTTGACGATAGTATTTAAATTGTCCTTGTGTGTTTCTCAAGTAGGTCCACTGCGGGCAAGAGACAACACACGTTAAAGATGAGACTGGACGCTTCCCAATAAAAATAAAAAAATAAAATAAAATAACAAGACTTTTATAACCCAAAAATAATACGCATCAGAATTCAATATTTGAAAGTTGATTAATTAAAATCAATAAAAAATGAGGGTGAAATGAAATCAGCTACTTTCTGACCAAGGGAATTAGGAAAGAAATGAAATTATTGATAACAGGGGAAATTTTTTGTTTGAAATAGTATACCCACAAAACAAATAATTCGAGATGAGAGAAAAAAAAAATTGTAGGTGATTTGAAAAAAAAAAAATTTAAATATCACCAGGTATAACACAAAATGATTCTACTGGTAACACGAAAGAATAATAAAAATTCACAGTAGAAAAAAAATGGTAAAATGAGAAAAAAAAATTTTTTGAAATAGATAATATTTTCGAATAAATAATTAAAGTTGTACGAGAAAAAAAAAATGAGCAAGAGAAATAATTTAGTTTAAGTGTTCGTATAAGAAAAGAAAATTCAAAAAAAAAAATCGTTAAATTATTTTCGACAAAATTGTGCAACAGCAAAAATTTTCAAGTTGCAACAAAATGGTGGTTTGAAACTGAAAAACCGCGCCAACGTATTTATTGAATGGGCGAAGATAAGCGTTCGTAGGTTTGTTGCACTTAACAAAAGGTTAATGTACAAGTTCGAACGAATGAACGAAACGAGCCGTGCATACGTCACGAGTTGTACACTCCAAGACAAAAGTGGCTGCAAAAATTTGCACACTACTTGCCAAAATTTGTACTTAGAAAAATTTTGAAAAGGCCGAAATTATTTGAAATTAACGATGTTTTCAAATATGCAGGTTAAATTTTGAATCGAAAGAGTTAAGTTACACGAAAAATACGAATTGAACACGAAAAATATACGAAAAAAATACGAGAAATGTATTTTTTATTACCTTTTTTCAGCAGAAAATTTTCAAATTATACCTTTTTAGCGTTGATTTTTTGGTTTTCAGGTTCACTTTCTGGAATCCACGAAGATGATTCTCTGGAAATGATGATTGAACTGCGCTTCGGTTGTTTTGAACGTACTTCGGTGAGAGTTTGAGTTAAGTTTTTTTTTTTTGAGGTTTAAGATGATACCAAAAGTGAAGTTGAATTAAGATGATGAATACCAATTTTGATGTTGTTGAATTGAAGCTTTTACGTTGGTTTCAGATCAATTTGTGATTGCTCAAGGCGATTTATTTCCTAATAATGACTTCGACGAATTAGTTCGTACACAAACAGGGCAGACCTAATGAATTTACTAGTTTTCTGGCAACACAAGCAGGGCTCCCAAACAACTTAGCAATCGACAAGTCCTGGAATTTTTGAAACACTTGGCTGGATTATACACAAGCAGGGCAAATCCTTTTCAGCAAACGACGAAACTCATTGAACGTTTACAGCATTCAAGGTGAAATTAAATTTTCGAGAACAAAAATTTTATGACTCGAAACAAAAAGGTAGGTTGGAACTTTGTTACCCAACACAAAAATAAAATTACGAAAAAGTATTAAAAACACAATTATTCACGAAAATATTAAAAATTTGACTTAAACACAAAAATTCACAATATAAAAATTTAAATTATTATTTTTCAAAATCTGTTACAGGTACAAGGATTGTTACCGAGCGATGCTACCATATAGAGGATGAGGACCGGAGTTGTAACAAGAAAAGAAGATTTAAGCGAAGTTCCGTCCAAGAAGCGAGTGTTTATTTTAGAAGTTACATAATTTAAGCAAAGTACATTTTTAGAGTAGTGAACGAACGTAAGCGGAAACGAACGAATGAGCGGCGGAAGTGGTGGAACAGTGTAGCTGCGAATAGATATAAATAAATGTATATGATATGTGATCGTGTGTTCGCAGGAGTGAGAGGGGAGAATGATTGGTGGTCTCAACAATAATTTTTAATATCGATATTTTGTCTTCGATATATCGATATTTTCAAATTAATAATGAAAAAAAATCGAAATTTGAATATCTTAATTTTATATCTTATCGGTTTAAGAAAAAATGAATATATTTTTCGATGGAAGTGCATTGAACAATACTGGACTGGACATTATAAACAAAATGGGAAAAGTAAATATCGATATTTGCAATATCAATATTTTTGACTGATATGATATTGATATCAATATTGATTTTTGATTTACTATATGATATCCAATATTGATATTTTCCCTCGATATCGAAGTCAGTGTCATTATTTCCTTTCATCTCTTGAGTCAACATGTAGGTTACAATTTTTGATTGATGATGGTACCAAAATGGCAGTTTTTGAGGGAATTCTTTTGATTTTCTGAATTTTCAAACTTTCATAATTTTTTTAATTTTAAGGAAAGGCCATATGTGGTGAGAATGACTCAGGGCCATTCAAATTTCTTTTTAATTTTAACTCTCCACAGCGCCTTCAATTTTAAATATGGACCAATTGTTGACGGATCATTTTTATATTTTTTCAAAGTAATATCTACTGGCGTAATATGACGGACCATTAAGAGAGCATCCTGTGTATAGTCAGAATTTCAATTATAAAGGTGCGGTTTGAGTTTTAAAGACAGTGAAAATCAAAAATAAACACTTTAAAATCAAAAATTTATTTAAACTGGAGCTCCTCCATCTTAATTATGACTTCATGCAAATGTAATCAAGTTTATTGAAAATTTACCACTGAAAGCACGGGCTTTGGTGAGAATGGTGAAACTACTACCATTGTATGAAAAATATACTGATATGATGATAAAAAACCAAAAAAATTGGGTACTTAGGGTGGTTATCTGTTGAAAAATAGTGTGATTTCTTCAGTTTTATTTATTTTAAAGTGTATTTAAAAAAATTATCCCAAATATATTTTATATTTTAAACTTTGATAGTTATCGAAAAACCTGACTTCCCCTAAGTTTTTCCTTCATATTTCATGCATTCGTCTTCAGAAGTTCAAAATGAGTGAAATCCTGTACGAACTGTATCTCTTGATCATATAATGGTAAAGCACTTCAGCTATCCTGGTGGAGTGGTAAATTTCCAATTGGCTTACCTGCTTGAGAAATCAGAATAATTTTCTAATTCATCAACTATTTCAGGCGAGCTTTTGTCACGTTTTTTCTTCTTCGTTTTCTTCCTCTCTAGCCGTTCGACTTTCTGTTGGATTTTATTTCGCTTCTGTTCTAGAAATGCTGACCTTTGCCTGCACGAGTTGAAAAGATTCAGAAAAATTTATAAGAAGAAAGTAAAAAAAGTTTTTAACCTCAAGTTTTGTTAATTTATAATTTACATGTAAGTTAAATTAGAACATAAAATCCTCAACAAGGAAACATTGGTTTTGCTTTAGTAATAAAATCACTTCAAAACAGTGTGCGGAACAGATGGTTTAAAATTAGATCGACAGATCAATAAATTGAAAGATCGTGATCTTAGATCATTAGATTACTTCACAAAAATGATTTTATTTTGAGATCTAGGTCGCAATTTTTTAAATATTTTAGATCCTTAGATTTTCAAATTAGATCGTTTGTAATAAGTCAGGTACTCAAATCAGATAATCAAAATAATCTTATAATAATAAAAAAAAATTAATAAATGACTCAAACTTATTGTCCCACTTTTGTTTTTTTCATTTTTCAATCCTTACATTACGGAAATAGGTGATATGGAGAGGAAATTGGAAAGTGATCTGAAAAATCAGAAAATGACCTAATTAATTAGATCATGAATTGTGATCTAGATTGCCTTGTTAGACTGATATACAGATCACGATCTAGATCGCTTTGATTTATTTATCACCCCATACTGCTTTAAAATTGTTAGATACTGCTAGGACTTGAAACCACAACGATAACCAGAACAATAACCACTAAAAGCATAAATAAATTGACAACAATGATTTAGGAATTTATAACCAAAACAAGAAAAATTTCACATAACCAATAACCAATTCCCACAAAATGCTGAAATTATTAACCAGAAAAATAACCAAAAAGAATCGGTTTTTATTAGTTTTTATAAAATATCTAATATTATATTATTTCCGAGAAAATTATCAATTATCCATAATTTGACTAGGAGAAAAATTTTTTTTGTCTATTTCATCCCAAATTGTGTCTCGAAACAATAACCAATAACCACAACCAATAATCAGAAAAGTTGTTTTAGCTAACCAGTACAATAACTAGTGACCAAATAAAAACATTTTTAACCAATAACCAATATAGATTCTTATTGGTCCTCGGTAATCGATAATCCCAGACACCTTTTGGTCACAAACCATAGGTACTGTGCATACAGACATCAAATAAATTTATCTATACTGAAATCTGATTATTCACTTTTTCATTCTGATTAGAAAAAATTGTGACTTACTGTCACTGTGGGTGATAAAAGCAAAAATACTCGTTACGACTTAATATACAGCCTTTAATAATTTTTTTGATTTAATTCGAATGTTAATTCAACACTTTACCAACAAATCAAAGAAAATTCCAAAAACTTTCCAAAAATGACTGACTTAAAAAATGTTTTGTTTTCCTTTCAGTCAAGTTTCTCACATCAACCTAAACTTTGATTCTACAGTTAAGAAATGTTTTCACAATTCATTGTAGACTTCATATATCTTACAATAAAATAATCATAAAGGTTGTCTTTCGAAGGTAAACCTTTTTTCACATTTTACAATAAAATAATTATTTGTGATGCAACTGCGTAAAGTAGGTGATTTTGATACAATCTGTGATCCTTTCAGCACAAGCCAAAGGCAAGTGATGCAAATCACACAAGTAACAATTACCTACCTACCTCTCACGAGTGTCACATACTATTTTTTGCAATACATCCCTACCTGAAAAAAAAATTCACAATGAAAAAAATGTTTCTAAATGTATTTATACAATACAAAAACCACAAATATTACTTTAATTTGCGTTTTTTTGTTCGTTTATTTTCAAGTAGCTCAGGATGAATAAAAACATTAAATGGAATACAGATTCAAGAGATTTAAGCAAATTTTCTCTTCTTTCCAGCTTTCCAGTAGTACAAACTCTACCTTTTTAATTTAAGTAGCGTCTGAGCAACTACTGATTGAGAGAAGAAAGGTTTCTAGATTCTAAATTTGCATTTTTTTCCCGCTTATTTTCATGCAGCTGAAAATGATTGAAAAATTACATGAAAATCAAATTAAGGCAAATTTTTACTTCTTTTCAGAACTGCCTACCCCAGCTCTCTAGCTTAAATAGTGGCTGAAGAATCATTAAGGGAATGACTAGAGGTTTCTATGTTTCAAAAACTGGCCATTTTCATTTTGTTTATTTTCAAGCAGCTAAAGATAGTTGAAAAATTATATATTAATTTTGTAAATTTTATCATCTTTCCAGTAACACTAATCTCAGTTCTGTAGCACTAATAAAGGCTGGGGAATCATTAAGTAAAATAAGAAAGGTTTGTTTCAAAGCTAGAATGTTGTATTCAATTGAAATGGCAACATGGCAATCACAGTTTTTCACAAAATCCGGATGGGTAGAAATTTTATAATGTTGGATAAAACATATTTCACATACGCAGCCAGAACAGTGATTTAATAATCTTATCAAATTCCGAGCTACAAATGCGTGAAATTCTATTTTTCGACATTAGGGTAAAATCTCCTACTACACATACGCACGAAAACTTCTGTTTTTGGGGTAGATGTTGTAAAAACAAACTTTTAATACAAAAATTGTAATCTTTGAGCCATCAAAAAATTTACCTAGGTACGAAGCTTTTACAGACAGAAAAACTGTTTCATCTGCAATGTTTTTTCTCTCATTATCCCACGATTTTTTAGTATAATAAGTCGATTTAAGGGTACAAGATATAAATAAAATATAGATGTTCCAATGACCAATAACAACTTCAAAACAATCTATAAGTTAAAGACCAAACATTCAAGATGAGTTAATTGGGTTAATTATTGTAGTTGTACAAAAATAATAATAACATAATTAGGACTACAATAAGGTTCGCCAAATGTTCAAATATTCAGTCCTACATCTGCCACTGGGAGAGTGAAAACAACAAAAAAATGCACGCAGAAGAAAAACTTCAAAAGCTTTTTATTAATGCAAATACACCAAAATTAGCACAAAATTAGGAGAATCTATAAATCACACATGTAGAAGAATTTTTCAAGGCTGAATAATAAATATAATTTATATAACTCTTAAACATCAAGAAAGATACGGCTCATTCACATTTGTGGCTATAATTTCGCTACTTATGAATGAAATAAATTCAGTATCTATAAGCCTTGTTCCCATATAGCTAGTTTTCTATCAGCTACTAAGCTATTTTGCCGGCAAATACATGTAGTGGTATCCTATAATACAAATTTAGGTAGTCAAATAAAAACTACCGAAGTAGTTGGTTACTAGCTTGAAAACTGGCAATCAAAAAATCGATTTCAGATTAAAAAAGAAGGTTGTAAGCAATGACACATTCATATGCGATGAATTAATAGATTTGTCTTTCGAATAGATAAAATATTAAATAAAGGCCCTCTTAAAGTAGTGAAAATATAACAAGCTAAACTTGCAATAAAAATAAATCCAACTTCAAAACAATAATAAAATGATCTAAACAATGAGAAAAAGTCTCTTAAAATTTTTCCATTAAAATGAAATGAAAAAGCATTATGGTAAATTAATAATTTTATTCCAAAAATATAACCAATTTTAAAAAATAAAATAATCTTAAAATTTCTCCAATCAGAACCAGGTCTAAGGATTGGAATTATTGAAAACCACTCTTTTTTCTTGCACCATGTAAACTTAATACCACAATTCTGTCAAATTTTATGTCAAAAGCTGTTTAATTAGTGCCAACTTAAATTTCAATCCCTAGACCTATACCTTGCTGGAGAGGTTTAAAAAAAATTAATTTTCCTTTTTAGCGCATTTTCTATTGTTTTGTTTTGAATTAGGTTCTATTTTTAAGAAAAACAATAATTCACCAAAATGCTTTTTCATTTCATTTCAATAGTGAAATTTTAAAACAATTTTTTTTTACTTTTTAGAGAATTTTTATTATTTTTATTTTTATTTTTTGAAGTTGGTCTGATTTATCAACAGGATAACTTTTATCTCAATATTTTTTATTTCTAGCATTAGCGGAAATATTATTTAAAAACAAGGTTTTCAATTAAAGATAACTCAAAAACTATCACATCACTTCTAAAAAAAAAAATTGAATGGGATGGGACTACCATGGGATTATTTTTTGTCATTTAAAAAAAATTTCATCAAAATCAGTGCCCAGACTGAGAAATTATGTTGGAATAAATAATTACAAAAAAAAGTACACAGGTATATCGGTATAGATCGAATCCTTTTTTTGAAGATTGGTTAAATATACAATCCAAGAGGTGAAATGCAAATACAAATAGGTAAGTTTCACTCGGAATAATTATTTCACACGTGGTAGTCGTAAAAAAGAAAATGAAAGAAACGCTTTTGTTTTTTTTGTTTTTTCAAAAATATAACAACTGTAATAAAAAATGATAACACTGTATAAAACATGGAAGTTGATGCGTAAAATGATCAAAACATAACTGGTTCAAAGTTTCGAAACACAGTTTCGATAAACAGCATTTATATAAATTTATCAAATAAAATGGGGGAAAAAACAAAACAAAATCAGATGATAATGTACCTACTTATTCATCTTTGGTCAATAGGTAAGATATTCAACTCTCATGTCATTTTTTTAGTTAGCATTTCATCAACTTCCGTGCATTATACTTACAAGTTTCAAAAAAATCACTGAGGTGTTGGTATACTTTCTCAACAATTAATCTGTTAACCTATCAATTAACTATCTGAGGCTTATTGCTAAAAAAAATTATCACATTAAAAATGTCGAGCTAATGCTACAATTTAGATATTTTTTCAGGGGAAGTGGTGGAAAGGAAACCACTTTTGTCAAAAACGCCAATAAAAAAATAAGAAAACCTTGATATAATACTTATTAGTAGTTTTTCTATTTTCACTTCTCCTTCAAATGTGACTGAAGATACCGCAGCTAATCAAAATTAGGTCATTGAACATTCTGCGTAAGATTAATAATAATTGAGAGCAGTTGAGTTTAAAAAAAAAAAAAAAATCTAACGCTTAATTTAATCGTTAACGAATGACTGGATCGATCAAGATTTTTAAGCATAAAGGGCAATGACATGAATTTTAGACATGATGAAAACTTAAGGAACATAAATGGAAAATTGAATAAAATACTAAGTATTTAAATTCGTTTCAATATTATTAAGAAAATACATATATTTCTTCCCAATTTGCATATTCGTGTGAAGGAGGTTAAAGAGAAGTGATAATTATTAAAGAAAAAATTTGGATAAGACAATGAGAAGTTTCGACAGGGATAACATGCAAATTCCAAGATGATTTTATTCAAAATTTCAATCCAAAGATCATGTCATGGTTACGTGAGAATAAAAAAACGTACGAAATTGTGGAATGTTGGGTATCCAAAAATCTAATATTGTAATCTGGAAGATGGTTGTTGTTTTGTATTTTAGGTAGCTAGTTTAGCAGAAAAAAATATGTTCAGTTTTCATTATTTCTCCTGCAACACAAACATGTAAAAAACACAAAAGTGAATAAAGTGCGATTGCTGCATTTGTTTTTTTACATACAATTTAGGCGGGCAATCAGCCAAGTGTATTGTTTCGATAATTCACTTAAATTTTACAGAAAGAAGTATTACACTGCGCTAAAAAAAATCCAAAAATATTCTGACACAACCAGACTCCGGCAAAAAAGCACGAAATTTATGAAAATTTTGATATAAAATTTAGCTAAAATCATTTTAACGCAAGTTCAGAACTAGGTACTAGTCAAGTCAATCATTCGTTTGAGATAAAAGAAGTTTGATAATTTCTGAACTGAGCAAATTAGGGACAACTTGGTTTTTTGAATTTAAACAACCTACGAAAATATTAATAAATTTAATGAAGATTTCAGAATTATTGAAATTGAAATAGATCAGAAAATTGTACTCCATTAATTTTTCAGCACTTTCTGGAAATATACAATATAAATGCTAAGCGAATCTAAAGGTAGAATCCATAGATTTTGTTTGATTTTTCTAGTTTATAGTTTTCTTATTTTTGATAGTAGACAACAAAAATTCTCAATGTGGTAGATTTAACCCATTATTCTATAAATACTTCTCATAACGGAACTATCGTTGAAATTTCAATAAAAATTCAATACTTTCGAAATTTCACAGTATCGTCAATAATAACAATAATAATGGCCAAACACAGAGTACAGAAGTTCTCTATTGTACTATTTAGTGCTACCTGCATTTAAAATGCTGTAATGTACTCAGTCTGAGAGTTTTTACATAGTTTGCTTCCAAATTGGATATTAAAATTTAGCTCACAAAAGGATTAGGGGTGGAGATGATGAAAATTATCCATTTCATGAAAAAGTAAAATAACTGGTAACATTTTCCTATTTTGAATTAATTTTTTTATGTATATATACACAGTCATACATGTATTAATGTACCTATATATGTATGTATGAATGCATGAATCGCCTACATTTTGCATTCACAGTTTTGAGAAAACCTCAGAACAAATAAAGCTGAAATTTTCTCAAGTAATAGTTCTTATATAGCAAGTCCTAAAGAAGTTTGGTATCCCATTAGTTCGGTAGTTTTGGAGAAAACTGAAAAACAAAAAATTCATGGAAAAGTGGTTTTGAGGAAACGACAAAAGGGATCAGGCTGAAATTTTCACAAAAAACTATCCTTATATAAGTGTAAGTCTGATAGAAGACTGGCATCTATTAGCTCAATAGTTTTTTAGAAAACTGGAAAATGACTGAAAAAAATTTTGTGTCCATGGTTTAGAGAAAACTACAAAAAGAGATAAAGCTGAAATTTTTATAAAAAGTATTTCTCACACGGGACCAGGTTTGATATGAGTTTGGTGCTTACTAGTTTCGTAGTTTCTTGATTTTGAGGAAACCACAAAATGGATTGGGCTGAAATTTTCAAGAAAGATTGTGCAAGTCTGATAGAAGTTTGGAGCTTATTAGTTCAGTAGTTCCCAAGAAAACTGGAAAAGAAAAATGATTGGAGAAAATTTTGTTTTCACGGTTTTGAGAAAACAACAAAAAGGATATGGCTAGAGTTTTCATGGAAGGTAGTCTTTAAAAGGGATAACATCTAACCTGACAAGCATTTGATGCCTATTTGTTCAGTAGTTTCAGAGAAAGCTGAAAAATAAGCAATTCTTGAAAAAAGTGGTTTTTTCAGGATTTTGAGAAAACAGTAATAGGGATCAAACTCGAATTTACACGACAGGTGGAACTTATACAAGAGCAGGTTTGGAAGAAGTTTGGTGTTTATTGATTCAGTGATTTTGGAGAAAATTGTAAAAAATTTTCCTGGAAAATAGGTTCTTTCAGGATACAGTAAAAATAAGGTTGAAATTTCAGTGGATAATAGATTTCATACAGGAGAAGGTCTGCTGAAAATTTCATGATTAGTGGTTCATTAGTTTTCATAAAAAATGTAAAAAATTGTTGAAAAGATGTCAATAAAACATTGATAAGGCTGTTTTTCCAATATTAACAGAAAACTAAGTACTTAAAGAATAGAGCTGAAATTTACATGGGAGATTGACACATCATAACAAGTTTGGTGAAAATTTTGGGACTATTACTCCCTTAGTTTCCAAAAAAATCGCTAACACTTTAGCAATAAAACATCGATAGATCAATATTTTTGTTGAAGATATCGATTATTTATCGATAGTTCTTCAAAATGTTTTTACTTAAACTTCACCGATGAAATATGGATAGATCGATATGTATGTTAGATATCGAAAACTATCAATAGTTTTTGGTAATTGTTTCACATATTTGGATTTTAGGTGTTCCACTAAATGTAAATGAGAATTTACTAAACTGAGTTTTTTAGCGAAGTATTGCTGCGTTAGTTTTTAATGCTATTATCAGCGGAGGGTTAGAAAAATCTTTTAAGAGAATATGCTCCCAAAACCACCAAAGGGTATGTCCTAAAAAAAGATCAAATGACAAAAGAATACATTGGAAAAAATTTCTGCAATTCAATTTATTTTGTTATTTTCACAACTTTTTTCATTTCACATATAATGGAACGAAAATTGTGTGAAAAACGTAAAATATAGTCATATCATTTGACTGACAAAATTCATCGAGTGAGTAGAGTGGGTACTTTAAAAAATTTCAAATTAAAACTGTCAAATTTTTACTATTCAAAATTTGTAATGAAAAAATGAAGAAATAGGAACTACGAGTTATGTTCAGGAAATATAGGTCACCACAAGTCAATAACTTTGTTCACTGAATACATCACTACAACTCTCACACGAAATTCTGACGTCAGAATTCGGTGCAAGGCAAATAACTTATCAAAAAAAAAAAACCAGGAAATTTCACTAGAACATTTGAATTTGCATAAATGTAAATTTTCAATAGTTCAGAAATCTTCTTCAAATACTTGTTTCAAAATGAGTTGAAAATTAAAAAATAGATAATCCAAAAATGCACGCACATCTGGTTTGAAAAAATATCATGAAGCCCGGTGTTATTGGTCAAGTCATTTGCAAAAAAAATTCACCACAAACCACACGCTAATCGAAACGACACACTCGGCTAAGATTGGGAAGCAATTAAAACGAGTTAATGGGCACAAAGAAAATTATTATGCTCTTATATGTACCTTGCAGCATCAATATCGTTATTCAAACTTTCGTAATCTGGTGACTGAGCCCTGTACGATGTGACAAGATTTGAAATGGTTAAAGCAATTTGCGGCTTATTTCCATTCAGAATGCTGTAAACAAATACAAATCGAAATAAATTACTTTATACTGAAAATCTGTGCTATAGTGAAGGAACACCGCTGAAGCGGGCAGAAATACAAAAAAAAACACACAAATTGAAAAAATTGTAAAATTCGCGTAGAATAAATGGGTTAAGGACTTACCAACTTATAATTTCATCTGGTAATTGTAAAATGTAACTCGGAATTTCTAGACCGACCAAAAATTGGCTTAATTCATTAGTAAAAGTGTTGCAGTTATGGGTCAACAGATTATAAGTTCCAACGCTGCACGCAAGAAAATCATACTATTAGCACATACAGAATTTCAACATAAAAATACGGATATTCAATTGTGAACAGAAATAATGAGAAAAGTGTAATGAAAAAAGGCGTATCAAAATTTTCGTGAGAGCAAGCTCATTTGGAGAATTTGAATTCACCTTCTTTGAAAAGGCACAACGATCGGTTTTTCATAATGCTTTAAATTCATTTTATAGTTTTGTACCGATTATCTGTGTATTTCATGATCAACCAAAGCGAGTTTTGGACTAAATTCAAAAATATTTTGTCAATTTTGGGATGGTTGTTAATTTCAGAAATTAACACAAATTAAGTGAGTCGTTCTTTATAATTGAGATCTCGAAAGTCCTAACGTCGATAAATTAACTTTTTTTCTTCACAAGTCCGGTTTTTCATTTATTCATTTATTTAAAATCAAGACTGAAGCAGATACGTTTACATGCTACCAACTATAGAGCACATAAATGCATCATGCTTAATATTACAATTACATATTATGTAGGCCAGTAGTTTCAACCTCCAACGAAAAGGACAAGAATAAAATTTAGAATAGATTATTCAACTACTTTTCCTTCATAAGTTTTAATGTTCTGAAAGAACTAGATTTTGGTTTCCATATTCCGAAGTACGATTTTTTGGACAGCATTTCTGATGTTCATTAATGTCGCTGGTTCTCGAATGGATTGAAATTGTCTACAACGGACCAATAGAAGTTGAGGGAAAATATAATGTTTACAAAACGTATAATTATGAAGAATCTAAAAAAGGAGACACAAAAAATTCACATTTTTTTACTGGTCACAGAAAAACTGAGATAATATGAATGCTCATACATCAACTAAGTTGGCAAAATTATTTTTTATAAAGTTGGAATATGTAACATCCTACACATTAAATGCCATTCACGTCGACAACACAGATACCACTAAGATAAATTTTCAAAAGAGCAACCTAGATTAAACTGACTTACGCAAATTTACTCTGCTTCAAACCCTCTATATATTCGTAAAAAAGATCTTCTGTGACAAATGTCTTTCCCAAATCTTCGATAGTTTTCGGAGGTCCAAGGTTGGTGGAACCCTGAAAGAGACAAAAATCAAACTTTTCCAAAACCGAGCGCACACAATAACACTAAAAGTAAGAAAAAAATTAAGAAAAATTGAAAATTTCACACTAATATCGACGATAAATGAATATCCGCCCAAGAAATTGAAACACTTTATTTCAAAAAAACTATATAGATGGGTGCGACAGAGAAGACGAAAAATTCTTTCTACCGGTCTATTAATACTTTCGTGAAAGAATCCAAAATTAGAAACGAACCTTACGTTAACACCATAATTTTCAAAGAAGTTTATTCAATGCGTTTTCTTCCTTTACCAAAAAAACGAGTGCGCATGCCTCACGAATTTAAATATAATCTGGATCAACGTTTACTTGAGGCATCAAGTTCCACGTTTAGATGCATTCACGGGATCGGGTCAAGTTAACGTTTCACCATAAAAAATTATATCCTTCTAATCTCATTCGGTCCAATCAATTTAGTTATTTGTCTTAGACACGTGCATAACGATAACTCATTTATGAAACTAGCTCGAATGCAAACGTAGAATCAGACAAGAGAGTAGGGAAAGGTGGATTTCCCTTAGGCCCAGCATTAAAAAAAGAGAATAAAAAAAAGTGAAAATCTACTTAAAAACGGACACATACAATTTAAAATTTTTTGGAAGGCCTAAAAATTATTTTTTCTCCCGAACCTGAATTTTCTTTCTACGTGCTTATGTAAAATTTGATGAGTGAGTAGTCGACATGAAATAATATTACACACAATGACATTCGAACGGCTGAATGGAATAGCGTAATCGGTCGTCAACCTATTTTTAGTTAAAGCCAATGCCATAAAAGAGTAGGAATGATTTCAGATAATCAAAAACACGCACAGAGATGTTACGGAACACTTTCATTCGACTAATATTGAGATAATAATACAATTTCAAAGTAACAACATTATATTGCAAGAAATTATGTTGCCGAACATTCATATGATTTTATACACACACTTTTAAAGAAACTGAAGGAAGCTACTTCCACATTTCACACACATCTTCCGAGGATGAATTGCTCAATTTGGTTTTTTTCACATAATGAATAAATTAAGAAAAGATTATTTTACATGGCTTCTTTTGCAATACTAAAATGAACTGGAAGATAATAAAAATTTGGGAATTTAATCTAAGTCAACAACAGAGTACAATTAATTAGTTATTCCACAAAGATCACTTGTGTATTACTTTTTGAAACAAAATTCAGCCAATGTGGATAAAAATCGGTAATAATGCTTGTCACCCATTTCAAGTATAGTCTAGGTTAGCATGACTCACAAAATTTCTTAAACTTCGAGTTTTTATCAACTTTTTTACTTACTGGCTCGCAAATCATGACTCCACTTTGGCCAAAATAAAATTCTCTACCGAAGACGACGATTGATGTATGCCATATTCCATCAAATGTTTTCTCTGTAAAGTGAAAGTATTTAAATACCAATCAAAGCAACATTATTTCCAACTGAGCCAAAACCTAATATTTACCAAATATAAATGATGAAAATAGTTGAGAAAAACCCATTGAAAGGTCGTAAATATACAGTTTCACTTCATGACCTTCTTCCATGTTGTACAAGCCTGAAAAACATAATTTCTTAAGCACATCAAAATAATGTAAACACATATTTATGCATGAGCCATCAATCGAATAAATATTAATGAAAATTTTTTTTAAACCTACAAGTTAAGAAATTCAAAACCTAATCGCAATTTACTTCAGACATGTCAAAATGTGTCATTAAGAGATATCGAGGTGACAAACAAGCAGCATATTATACCATAATTCATTCAATCACGTCATAATTCTCATAGATACGCCAAAAATACGCACCAAAACGAATGCTGTAATGATGAATATAACGAGTGCGCTCAGTTCTATAAATACCTACTATATTACTGTACATATTACGAAAAAAGTACGCTAGAGAAGTAGAAACTAACGCAAGGAATTTGTTGAAATATGCCAAAATATTTTTTGAATTCGTTTCCAAACAATCGGAAGCCAGGTTCCACCTACCTCATTCGCATATAAACGTCAATTTTCTTCCTTTACAGGGCCGTTCGTTTAGCCGCAAATAGGTAAAAATGAATCGACCACTCGCTGACGTAAACCATTCAATACATAAAGAGATACACAGGGGAAACTAAAAAGTCTATTCAATTCATGAAATTCAACAATTTTTCATTTACACACAAGGGAGTGTCAAAATATTCAGGAATGGAAACGAACTCATACACGTGGTTCTGAAAAAAAAATTAATGCAATGAAAGATACTTATTTTCTTTTAAACTCATTTCAGGGATATAAACGAGAAGAGTACTTTTTCAAAGCTTTTCCCAGTTGTACAATTACAAACTCTACGAACACCAAAACACAACAGTCAGAGATTGAATTCTGATGCCAAAAGATGTAAGGCTAAGATTTAAAGATTAAAGCCAAATGTTGAATGAATGAACATTTTAATTTTCAGCGTAATAAATCAAGATAATAATTAGGCTTATCAGGAGTAATTAATTAGAACCAAAATAATGTTACCTTCAAGTTCAAAATCGTGGACCACCAATACTCGAAATTAGTGAATGGTCAGAAAAATTATCACAACCAAACTACTGAAGTACGAATTAACAGCAAAAATAATAAATACGGTACAAATAAAACTAAAACCTGATTACGCAGAATTATGGTAAACAATCACCAAATTCATGAAAGGATAAACCGATGTGTGAATTTGTATCACGGACGAAAAAATACAAGATCTTCTATACTGACTGAGCAAATTTGTAAGAACCGTGATTCTGTGACGTCATAACTTTCATGCTTTTGTTCTTCGACCATATACTAGATGGACTGCGCATACTGATAAAATGTTGAAGGCAACAAATGAAATGTACATTCCATTCAAAAGTTCCTTCCCTTATCAAACTGTACTTTTTACAGAATTCTGTTGATATTGTGAGAATATGCTCCTCATGACCTCGCTCATAGTCGATATATTTAGTCGTAACGTGGTCGCTGCTTGTGACGTCATCCGCTATAGCTGATTGTATATTCGTATTTCAACTGTTAGTTAGTTGATCTCCAAATGTTGTTACGTGAACATAAAATAAAATGAGATCTTAAAACTGAATCTTTTACGTATTGTGTTGACTTCAAAATTAGTGTTTCTTCAATGGTGTTTGTTTAATATCATCGCTGGTTGTTGTTCTTATTCGGCTAATGTGAAATCTTTCATATTAGTGATCGTCACTTTCTCACAGATATACACTTCCGATGTGGCAAACCTGCTAGGTTAACTCACTGTTACCAACTATATTAAGTTATTGGAGGATTCAATAAAACAGTAATTAATAACGAGAAGAATATATTTTGTATGTTCGCCATACAAGATACAGAACAGAAGTGAACTCATCTTAACGTGAGTTCCTGACATACAGAGTTTACATGATTACGTGAGGTCACACAGAAATATTATAGTATGTATTATTAACTGTAGAGTGTACCAAGGTGGAGACGAGATAGGACCATCCTATATTATTGAGGTGAGGTTTGATCACTTTACACAGAAAAGATAAGTACGGACTTCCATCTTGAAAAAGTTTATTAACGACGTTAGTACGACTGACAAACGGAGAACATTCTTCGTTGAGCAGTGGCGGGAAGAATATTATATTGGCGATCAGTGTCGCCACATGTAAAACAAATAAATGTAATAGTATGTTACATACAGTGTTAGTCAATGTGATGTCCCGTGTTTGTGAGGTAGTGAGGGAATCGTATCCCAACACCCCCCTGCGATTCAAAACGGACGAACGAACATATAAGTAAAAAAAATTTGTCACACATTGTATGTATTTGTGGGAATAATAGCAAATTATTTTATACGTTGACTTATTATTCTCGCACATCACATGTTGTGGCAACACTGTTTTTGTTGTTATTATTAATCTGTGATATTTGTGTTTGTAACTCAACTGTGATTATATGTTTTGTATGCCTTCTCGTCGCTCGTCAACCTTTGTACCATCAACATGTCCGCTAACATTATGTGGAATAAAATTCGTGAAATAGTGAATATTTAGTCTTTTTATTTATGTGTTCGTAATGTGTGTTTCTAGTCGTCGTTCAATCTTTTCATCAGTGTAGGTTTTGTCGTTGCTTTTCGTGTAGTTCGATCCGTTGGCAGTTCGTATTTTCTCACAGGTTATGGGCCCAGTTACCTGGATGTCAACGTGGTCGCCATTGTTCTGAGTCTTCAAAGTTGTGCTGTCGAATTCTGCTCGCCACTCCCAAGTAGTACCATGCTTCTTAATTCATTTTTCATTGTTTGATATGTTCGCTTCTCGATGTTCCTGTGATCTCGTTCGTGTTGAATCGTTGGTCGGCGTATCTGATAGTTGCTGAAATTGCTGTTTTGCGGTGCAACTGATCGTCGTAACCTGTAAACGAGATGGACGCGAGAAAGAAGAATTCGATTGAGCCGTTCAATGGGCAGAATGGTCGAACATGGAAGTTTAGAATGGAGCTGCTGCTGGCAAAGGAGTCATTAAGTAATATAATTGTTGATTCTTTGCCTACTGTTCGTAATAGGGGAGATGCCTGGTCCAAGGATAACGCGAAGGCGATGTTCCTGATAGCCAACAACGTGACAGATGAATATTTGGAGATGCTTCAGACGTACACTACGGCGAAGGAGATGTTCAACGTGCTCACGAACCTGATTGACAACGGAAACGACCAAACACTCATGGATTTACGAGGTGAATTGTACACAAAACGGTATGTTTCTGGTTCTGATTTGCAGAAGTATCTGCTTGATTATCGTGCCCGTTGTAGACGATTAACCGAATTGGGAGACCTGACAACCACAAGGCAATTTGTATTGGTATTGCTGCGATCGTTGCCTGCGGAGTTTCGTCCGATCAAAGTGGTGATAGAGGATGCAGAAGTCGTCACCTGGGATGCTGTGTTTATGAAGCTAAACAACTTCCAGCGTGAGCTATCATCTGATAGTAAGTCGACAGTGAGAGGTAACTCTCTGAATTCTGCATCCCAAAAACCTTCATCAGTGGCTGTCACTGGTGAGGAGAATGTGTTTTTCGGTAATCATTACAGTATCGGACGAAATTCAGGTAATAATAATAATAATAGTAATCGTTTTAATCGTGGTAGGTCCCAAAATCGAAATAATAATCGTGGTTTCCATCGAGGCAGAAATAATAATCATAATAATAATAATTTTTATAACTCATCTTCTAATAATGAAGGTCGAAACGGTAATAATAATCACAATTTTAACTCACAAAGTAATAATAATAATAGTTTTAATGGAAATGGTCGTGGTTCTGGTGTTGACAATGGACATTCAAATATTAAATGTCATTTTTGTAATAAGATTGGACATATAGCACGAAATTGCTATGCTAAAAATCGAAATAATAATAATAATGACGCTTGTAATAGTAATAATAATAACGGAAATCGTTCTAATGACCATGTTTCCAATAATAATAATAATAATAGAAGTTCTGCACAGATGTGCAATGAAAATTTTAATGATAATGATGATTGTTCAAATGTGGGTTATAGTTTCACATTAAATAATAGTAATAATAATAAAATTGATGAGTTCTGTAATGCAAAGGGAGACGTAAATTTGATGCCTCGAACCACGTTCGTAGTAGACAGTGGATGCACAATTCACATAATTAACGATATGGACTTATTCAGTGACTACATTGATTTGATTAAACCACATAGTATCTGTGTTGCGAAGAAAGGAGTTTCTCTGTCCGTTACATCTGTCGGTACAGTAAAATTGAAATTATTAAATGGAATAGTAATTGAATTAAAAAATGTTAGATATGCTCGGGAACTTCCGCAGAATCTGCTATCGGTGAAACGGATGAGCAGGTCGGGTTTTGATACCCTGTTCAAAGAGGAATCTGTCGATATCATCCAACGCTGCAGTGGAAAAATAGTGACCACTGGTGTTAGCGTAAATTCAGATCTTTACACCATTGATTTTTGTAAAATGACTAGTCAATCGTGTAATCTGACATTGGGGGATGAGTCGAGCCCACTGACTGTGTGGCATAGGCGACTTGCTCATTTGAACGTGAACGATGTTAAGTTGTTGTCAAACAGAGGTTTAATACCGAACGTTGACTCCAACCGCAGATTGCTGTGTGAGCCTTGTGTGATGGGGAAACAGAGTCGAAAACCATTCTTGAGGCATGAACGAAAAACTAGTAAGCCTCTGGAATTGGTACATACTGATCTCTGTGGTCCTATAAATCCTCCTGCATATAAAGGAGCGAAATATTTTATGACATTTATAGATGACTATTCAAATTTTTGTTGTGTGTACCTGCTGACAAGTAAGACGGAAGCCTTTTCAAAATTTAAAGAATATCACGAGATGGTTTCGAATAAATTTGGTTATAACGTAAAGAGACTTCGTTGTGATCGCGGCACAGAGTACTTGAACACTACCTTCCAGTCATATTGTACTGAGAAAGGAATTGTGGTTGAACCTACGGTTGGTGGCTGTCCACAGCAGAATGGAAAAGCTGAAAGAATGAACAGGACGCTATGTGAAAGGGCAAGGACGCTGTTATTCGAGAGTGGTCTTGATAAGATATTTTGGTCGGAAGCCATATTGTGCTCCGCCTATATCGTGAACAGATGCCCCACAAACAAGGATTTTGTTCCCTATGAAAGGTGGTGTAATGAACAATTTGATTATAGGAAATTAAAAACGTTTGGATGCAACGCATATATGTTGTCATTCAAACATGACTCTAATAAGTTTAAAAATAAAAGTGAAAAGTTGATAATGGTGGGATATTCTCCATGTGGTTATAGATTGTTGGATATAGATGCTAGGGAGATACGTCTGTCACGAGATGTTGAGTTCTTCGAAAATAAAATAGATAATAATAACATAAATAAATATACTAAAGATGATGATATTTTCACAGAAGTCACGGAGTCAAATTTAGAAAATATTGAAGTTGATGGTGACTTGAATTTAGATTGCCTTCCACAGGAAACGACTGAACGTGATGAAGTAGCGAGTAATATATATCTTGCTGAGGATGGTGTCCCTTTGACGTTTGAGGAGGCGAATGCTGCACCGGACAGTCTGATGTGGAGGGATGCTATTTCTTCGGAAATAAGTGCTCTGAATTCCAATCAGACTTGGCGGGTGACCAAACGTCCAAAGGAAGCTCCCACCATCACGTGTCGGTGGATTTTTAATAAAAAATATGATATTAATAATGATGTGTTATATAAGGCTAGATTAGTTGCCAGAGGATGCCAACAGAAGAAGGGCTTCAATTTTAATGAAGTGTATGCGCCAGTGGCGAAACTTTCGACTGTCAGGACCCTCTTGGCTGTTAGCAATAAATTAAAATTTCACATAGAACAAATTGATATATGTAGTGCCTTCCTGAATGGAGTTCTTTCGGAAGATGTGTATCTTGAGATACCCGAAGGGATAGAAACTAAAATCGATAGACATAATAATGTTTTGAAATTGAATAGGTCAATCTACGGTCTAAAGCAGTCGCCCAAGGTATGGAACAAATTGTTCAACGAGTTCCTTGTTGCTCTTGGCTTTGTGCAGAGCACGGCGGATGACTGCTTATATATATATAAAAATAAAAGTGATGGGACTGTAGTCTTTTTACTCACATATGTTGACGATGTCCTGATTAGCTCAAATAACAAAACACAAATCACAATTTTCAAAAATAAAATAAATAAAAGGTTTAAGTGTAAGGATCTGGGAAAGGTCAAGAAATATTTAGGTTTGAATATAAATCACAATCGTGAAGATGGCATACTGGAAATTGAGCAGAGGGGTCTCATTGAGTCTGTTGCTAGGCGTTTTGGCGTTGATAACTGCGCACCGACCTACACACCCATTGACCCCAAACTCCAATTGGACAGGGATCTCAATGCGTGTGATAGCGTACTCAACAACAACTATCAACAGCTCGTGGGATGCCTAATGTATTTGATGCTAGGATCACGGCCCGATATTTGCTTTGCAATATCGTATTTTAGCCAATTCTCCAGTTATGCCACTGACGAACATTATAAATACTTATTGAGAGTACTTAAATATTTAGTTACCACGAAAGATAAAAAATTAATATTTTCTAATGAACATGATAATAACGGCAATATTTTAGAAACTTTTTCTGATGCCGATTGGGGTAACTGTATCACCACAAGACGGTCTGTCTCCGGTTACTGTGTCTTTGTTTATGGGTCACTGGTGTCCTGGTCTAGCAAAAAGCAACCAACTGTTGCACTATCTAGCACTGAGAGTGAGTTGATTGCAATATGCGATGCTACCACTGAGTCGATCTGGTTGAAGTATCTGTTAGGTGACTTTTGCATTCAGATTAATAACAGAGCTGTGATTTATGAAGATAACCAGAGTTGTCTGGCTCTTCTGCACTCTGGAAAGTGGAATACTCGCAGATCCAAACATATAGACGTAAAGTACCGTTTTGTGTGCAATCACGTAGATAGAGATTTTAAGTATTCGTACGTACCGACTTCGCGACAGTTGGGGGACGTTTTCACGAAGGGCTGCCCGAAGCCCAAATTTGATATGTTTTGTAAACTGTTAAAATTAATGTAACTTTTTGTATATGTTTACCATTTGTGTTGATATTTTTTGTCTGTTGTAAATTTGTTGTGTTATTGTTGACCTTTGTCATTTTTTGTTTTAATGACTTTATAAATTTAGAAAATTTGTTTGATAGTATTTTTGACTTTATCGTATAAATATAATTTGAGGAGGCGTGTGGGAATAATAGCAAATTATTTTATACGTTGACTTATTATTCTCGCACATCACATGTTGTGGCAACACTGTTTTTGTTGTTATTATTAATCTGTGATATTTGTGTTTGTAACTCAACTGTGATTATATGTTTTGTATGCCTTCTCGTCGCTCGTCAACCTTTGTACCATCAACATGTCCGCTAACATTATGTGGAATAAAATTCGTGAAATAGTGAATATTTAGTCTTTTTATTTATGTGTTCGTAATGTGTGTTTCTAGTCGTCGTTCAATCTTTTCATCAGTGTAGGTTTTGTCGTTGCTTTTCGTGTAGTTCGATCCGTTGGCAGTTCGTATTTTCTCACAGTATTATTAAAAAAAAACAAAACATATAAACAATAAAAATATTAAAATAAGCAATAGCAGTCAAAATTATTACATATAGGTGTCATATAAAATTGCTATATATATATATATATATATAAAATGGTAAAAAAATATGTCGTTGACTAGTATTATGATGTACAATTAAAATGTGTGTGGAAGTATGTGTCATGTGTTCTATCTTAAATATATTGTGTAATTATTAACATGAGGTATACATTTAACCCTCTGTTATTGGGTCACATTTTATAAGTATTGTGTGATTTTAATTTAAAAAATATATAAACAAAAATGGCAGGTCGAAGAGATCAATATCTCCTCATCGTCAGCTATAGAGAAATAATATTATTATATATGTATATGTCCTTATAATTAATCGTATGGGGTTTTCTTTTAATATAAATGTGCTATTGTGGGAATCAATTGTATATCTTAGGGAATGCTGATACAAATAAGAGAAGTAGAGCAGCGACAGGGAACCTATTGAATATTATGATGTGAAGTGTGAAACAACATATGGACTGCTCGGTTTACAATAGGCGCTAAAAGACCGACGCCCATCCGCAGTCCAAAACCAAATATCAAAAATTTTGAGGGTTATGTCAATTAAGAATATTGGCCGAAAAGTTGACTTGTCCGGAGTATTCTCGTAACGATATTTTGGAAGGTTTCCCGATCAAGTGCTTTAGTAAGTATATCAGCGACTTGATCAGGTGACCTAATATCATTAAAACTTATAAGTTTATTATGGAAAGCTTCCAATACTGCGTAGCATTTGATCGCAAGAGACCTGGAGTGTTTCTGGCCTCCCCCAGATGCAATATGAGACGCAGATATATTGTCCTCGTAGACTTACACTGGGTCGGTTACAGAGAAAACACTCTCAGTGAGTCTCTAGATCACATATATGTCGTCTAGTGCATCATTCAATGCAATTAGTTCGGCTGCAGTCGACAAAGTTGCAACCAAGTTCTGCCGGTGAACGGCCCAATTTAACAAGTCTCCGTTAAAGAATATCATGTAGCCGGTTGTGGAGCACCCTTTCTCCAAGTTATTTATATCTATGGGGGAATCGTCTACGTCGGGTGCATACGACACATCGACAAAAGCTTTTATATGTGTTTGGTCAGAGTGGAAGACCAGAGAAAAATCCCTTGTGGTTTTAAGTTATCTAATGATACGACAAACATAATTTTTAACTTCGCTATTGGAGGATGCCTGAAAATGTGACAAATAATTGACGGCGAAGGCAATATCCAGGCGGGTTAGTCTTGCCACATATAGCAAATTCCCAATCATAGCCCTATATTCGGTGTCATCCAATCCATTTTTTGGTCTATTTATTTTTAATCCTGTCTCCATAGGTGTCGAAGATGGGTTACATTCTGTCATTCCAAATTTCCGGAGAATTTTATCAATATATCTATTCTGTGTTAATATAATTTGTTTTCTAGAAATATCCCTATTTATTTCGAATCCCACAAAGAAAGTTGGATTATTTTCTATTTTTAGTGTGAAATTGTTATTAAAGGTATTTATTAAGTCTTGTGTCCACTCCTTGTGGTTACTAGCCAACAACATATCATCCATGTAGACTATTAAAAATGCCATTGCACCACTATTATCTTGTTTTATATATAAGCACCTATCTATTTTTGATTGGGTGAATCCAGCTTGAATTATTGTTGAATTCAGTAAGTCGTACCAACTTTTGGAAGACGTTTTCAGTCTATATGTAGACTTTATTAATCTTAAGCAATTATTTTTGCCTAGTTGGCATCCTTTAGGGTTTTATATATATATAGGATATTTTATTTGTGAGTTGAGGAATGCAGTTTTTATATCAAACTGTGTTATATTTAAGTTATATTTATTTGTGATGGATAATATCCACCTTATCAACCAATATTGGATCACCGGGGCATATGTTTCAGTTAGAGAATAGTGAGTGAGATCTTTAAACCCTCTTGCAACCAACCTGGCTTTTGGTATGTGAATGCCTTGGTTGTTGGGTTTTGTGGTGAAACACCACTTTGTATCTACTAACCTCACATTTCTCTCCCTTGGGACAACTTCCCACACACCAATATCAGATAGTGACTTCAGCTCGTCAGTGATGGCTTGTTGCCATTCTTTCTTAAACGGGTTGTTTTTGACATCCTCCCATTTTTGTGGGATATGGTCCTCAATATAATTTTTATATCTTGATTTAAATAAATTTAATATTACAGGGGTTTCTATTATATTATTGTTATCCTGTATTATTTCATTATTATTATATTTATTATCTATTTGTGTTATATTCCTCGTTTGATCGAATCTGACGTCGCAAGTGACATGCGATTTGTCGATTAATGGGTCCCTTATACAGTACCCACTATTTGTGTACCCTACAAATATTCCTTTATCGGATCTCTGGGTTAATTTTGGGTGTTCAATGTTGGTTTTCTTTGTTTTATTTTTCGTGGCCTGCTGCTGACGGACTTCTATAGGGATATGTCTAAAGGCGAGAGACCCAAAAACTCTCATATTAGATAAATCCGGCTTTATACCGTAAAACATTTCAAAAGGGGTCCTATGATCTTTGTTGGCCCTAGTTGGGCTTCTGTTTATAACATAAACAGCTGTCAGAACAGCCAAAGACCAGAAACTGAAATCCAGATTGGAGTTGAACAACATGGCCCTTGTCCTCGCCATGATCGTTTGATTCTGCCTTTCGGCCATCGCATTCAACTCTGGTGAATACGGAATGACAGGCTCAAGGTTCACGCCATTTTCCTCACAAAATGTTTTCATGTTCGAATCCAGATACTCCCTTGCATTATCACATCTTAACGTAGCTATTGGGTGATCCGGGAACTTCGATTTTAATTTCATATACAATTTTTTAAACTCCTCAAAAACCATTGATTTTTTCTCAATAGTGGAGATAAAAGTTTATTTTGTGGCATGATCCACAAATATTAAAATGTACTTTTCACCATATATGCCTGGTGAGAAGGGGCCCATTGTATCTGATGAAACGAGTTCAAGTTTTCTTTCTGGCCTGGTATGAGTTCCATTGTGTCCTAGTCTTCTAGAGTTTGCTTTCACACATGTTTCACACAGGCTGAATTCGTCATCACGAAATGTAATTCCGTTCGGAATACCTCTTGAGACTTTTGTCAAGAATTTTAAATTCTTCCCTGACAAGTGTCCCAATCTCCTATGCCATATCATTTTTTTATCTATTTTTACTTTCTCTATATTCTCGCTTATTTCTTGATTATCGTTTATTATATTATTATTATCTAAGTTATTATTATTTGTTTTTTCTTGTGTATCATTATTGATATTCTCTCTATTCTCTTCCGTTTCTGACTGACTTTCCTCAATAATTTCCTCTTCTATTTCGTATTCCATCCATTCATCCTGGGAATTTATGTTAGGCATGCATGCCAATTTGTTCGATCCATTATTATAGGGACATATTTTATTCAAATCATCTTCATTTTCTATAATATTGACCATTGATTCCGGTACAATTTCGTACTTTACCATGTTTACCCCCCTGATTTTTGGGGCAGAAAAAATTACTTCGTCCGTCCCGCGGACGTATATATACGCTGCAGAGAAATTTTGGTCTATGCCCAGCGCCCTATTTTCCATTATTTTAATCCCCGACATAAGGTCCACATTTAGGGATGGTATGTAGTGTACATTGTTTAATCTTATAACAGTCTGATTCCTCTCTGAATTTTCCACCCTGATAAACATATTTCCTATATGTGTGGCAATGAGTAATGTATCTTGGATGGCACATTCTAACTCGATAGGCTTTTCAAGCATTATAGGGTTAGACAATTTTGACAAATCAGAAATAACGTGGGCAACAGCTCCACCATCTAACATTATTCTCTTAGTAAGAGGAACATAATCAGAATCTGACTCCTGCTTCATGTCTTTAGATGTTATTAGGTTTATTAATTTATTATTATTTGTGTTATTGTTTGACTCGTGGCCCTTGTACCTGATCATCATTGACCATTGCACATCATGTTCTTTTTTGTTTTTATTATTATTATTATTTTGATTATTTCGTCCGTATCTCGTATTTTGTGCAGGACCATCTAATTTGTCTTGGGGTTTTGCACCCTCTTTATTTGACGGACATACCTTAGCTATGTGCCCTTTGCCATGGCACTTGAAACATACTAAATTATTCGGATTTGGCAAATTATTTTGATTTTGACTATTATTATATTTTCTATTTTCGTAACTATTATTACTGTTCTGAGGCATTTCTGACTTTTGATTATTATTATATGTCATTTTCCCCTGATCTACATTTTGGTTATAGTTCTGATTCCTATTTGTGTTATTATATCTATTATAGTTTCCTCCGTATTGGAATCTCTGATTTCTATTATAATTATTAAAATTACGAAATTTATTATTAAATTTTCTAGACTTCTTCTCATCATATAATCTGTCTGATCTTTCGATCAACATGGCATGAAGTGTTTCGATCTTTTTTGATCCTGGCTTAATGTATTAAATTCCAGCCTTGTCATGTCATAGTCCATGTTCAAAGATATTAGGAGTTGTTCTATCTCCTCCTGTTTATCTAAATTTTTACCACAGTCCCTTATTTTTTGGGCTGATCAAGAAAACACATATAAATAACTTCTCATGTTACCATCACTATTAAATTTTAATCTCTGAAAGGCCTGCTTCGCATTAATATATGTAACCTGCGTGCAGCTTTTATACCTTTCATCTAAAACTTTCAGAATCTGATTTATTGTTTTCAAGTCTTTTACCCTTTCAATAAGTTCGTTATTTAATCCCTGGTAGATTAAAGCCTTTCCTTTTTCTTGGTTACTAAAATATGCCATCCTATTAGCTGAACTAGCATTGCCAGATTCAGGGTTTAAAAAAATATTTAGTTCCAATCCCAAAAACAGCACTTCGGTCTCAACATCATGCATTATTGGGTACAATCCCTCTGCATAGAGTGTTGATACCATCGTGGTCCTCCAGGCATCATAATTCCTCCCATCAAATACCTTTTTTGTATCGAATCTAGACATTTTATTATTATATTTTGGGTATTAGGGAGTTTATATCCTACCTCAGAAACATGAGAACTTAAGTCTAAGGGGTAGCATGGTCTCAACCGCACGATAATGCACAACACAGTCTCAACCGCTCGATTGGGAATGCAAGTTAAAAAATATTATATTATGATTTTCACTAATTAGTCAATATTCTAAATTAAATCTTACGAAATATATTTCCGACGATGAGGTGATCTCTCCGCCTTTGTTACTGCTTCTTGAGCGGTCAAATTACTGTGATTTTTTCGTCAAAAATTTTCAAAGTCAAATTAATCAAAGTCCCAGGTTTGTTTCAGAATATCGACGATTCTATCAAACACATCAAAGTTCAAATTAGTACGCTGTGTAAAATTATTTGACAAATATGAAGAAGATTACTGCTGAAAGAAAAATAATTTATCAATCTACATTAAATGAATCGATCTTTTATTGTATGTAAAACAGGAAAAAATCTGTCACTTATGTCAATGTTCGAAAAATGGGTTTTCTATTGTTGGATTCGATAATTCTCATCCAACAAAGATTTCCTCTTTCTTTCAATTCTCAACCAACAAGATAAAATTTGAAGGCTATCGATATCACCTTTCAAATTTCAACTTTGCTTAATATTTGGTTGAGAATTTACCTGAAATATATTGAAATATAATATTATTTTACTGTAATTTGAATTTTTCAGATTAATTTTGGGCAAAATCACACGAAATATACATTAATTAACTTAAACTCTTTACTTATCTTTAGTTTTTTGTTTCTCTTTTCCATATTTTTTGATGTTTTTCTTCTGCTACCTCGCCCAAATGACACCAATCTGCGACGATTTTTTCTCTGCAGCCTTTGAATTTTCGATCTTCTTTCGCTGTTTCACTCCCTGGAACACAGCATGAACAATTGCCAACCGTTTTTGACTGTATGCACTGGTCTACCAAACCATAAAATCCTCTCGTATCTGATTTGTTTTCTCCAGACTTTTGACTTTGACATTTTCACAGACGCCCAAGATTTTACCGTTGTTTTCATTAATTTCACTTTTATTACACTTTTAATTTGTTGATTTACCTTAATTGAATGTTTAACTTTTTCAGGATAGTTACTTTAATCACTGAGTTAAACTTTTTGTTCACGAATTTCAACTTTTCCTACCACTTTGCGTGGAGGTATCACTCGGCACTAAGCCTTTCACTTTGCGTGAAACACAAACTTTCAAATATTAATAAATTACACAATTATCACATATCACATTTCAATTTACCGCACTTATTTCTTTTGTCCGCAGCTCTGCTAACATATTGAGGTGAGGTTTGATCACTTTACACAGAAAAGATAAGTACGGACTTCCATCTTGAAAAAGTTTATTAACGACATTAGTACAACGACTGACAAACGGAGAACATTCTCCGTCGAGCAGTGGCGGAAAGAATATTATATTGGCGATCAGTGTCGCCACATGTAAAACAAATAAATGTAATAGTATGTTACATACAGTGTTAGTCAATGTGATGTTCCGTGTTTGTGAGGTAGTGTGGGAATCGTATCCCAACATATATAGCTGGAATTCTAACACTCCCTCCTGGTACTCATCGTAGTCGACATCTTCTTGAATATTCAGCCATCATTGAATTTCGTAGGCTAGCGAATTAACTTTGTATTCTTTATATTTAATTCCGACACCAATTACAAACAACTGAGTTCAGATTAAATATGGTTTCACTTGATTAAATCATAAAAATAAACTTGAAAAACGTGAGAAAGTAACTTAATTTATTGAAAAGATAATTAAACATAATTATAGTCTTATCGCCATATTGAATACAAGACAAGAAGTGAGCGTCACCTCATGACCAGAAAACAACTTGTGATATAGCAGCACAGATAAAAACGACGAGAACTTGACTGTGGGAGATCTTGATTGCAGTAGTACCAACTACTGACATCTAACACCCCCTTCCTGGCGAGTGTCGAGCCGTTTTTGTTGGAATCTCTTAAGAATGAATATTCTTGAGTTATCACAGACTTGAAGAATCACAGCAGCTTGAGAATCACAGGAACTTGAGTTTACTTAATCTTAACAAAACAAAACGAGTAAGACGCTCCAAAAACAAAACAAACTTAAATTCTTAAATTTTGGTCATAATACTAAACAAAATTAAGCAAATAAAATCACAAAATTAATTGACCAGAAAAGAGAAAGGAAAAACGTCAAAATTAACAAACAAAATGAGAATCATAAAATTAATATTAGGTAACGAGTCACCTGCAAACAAAATGATATTAGTATTTTCAAATAAGAATGATACTTAAAAATAATAAGTCTTCCTGAAAATAAAGAACATATGATTAAACAGGAACAAAACAAATATAAAAATATAAAATTATCTGAAACAGAAAATACAATTATTAATATTATTCTTGATGGAGAATTTGAATTCATCTTGATGGAATACATCTGGAACAATAAACAGATATATTAGTATTTCATCAAATTAAATAGATGAGTTCATCAGACTGCTTGAAATCAACTTGGTCTTGATAATAAAAGAAAGAAACTTGATTTAAAGAAATGTCGACTCTTGAGAAAAATTAATTTACTTGAACTAAACTTGTCATTATTTCTTGAGGTTAGAGTCAATATTATAACATAATTTTGAGTCTGGATATCGATCGATGAATTTTATTCAGCAAACCAGGAAAATACGAAACCGTACCCAATTTGGAATTATCCGAACTTGACTAATTATTTTCTTGATTCTTGAACTTGAAACTTGATTGACTTGACCGTTAATATTTTTCTAAAATTTATACAACTTACAAATTTAGAAGAATTTCTTCTATTTATGAATAACAGAAGTTTAACGAATTTTCATTTATGAATAACGAAAATTTTATTAGCTTGACTTGACTTGAACAATAGAAATGGTAACTTGATAAATTAAAGTTTTCGGATATTCTTGAGTGACTCTCTTGACTTACCATCTTAATTGCTTAACAGTTTTTCACGTAAGAACTCATGTTGCTGAACCGTAAGAGGTTTTGTTAAAATATCAGCAACTTGATTATTTGTTGATACATGAACAATTTTGAGTAAGTTATCACAAACATACTCTTTTACCTTGAGATATCGACGTTCGATATGTTTAAGTTTACCATGATTATAGAAGATAGATAATAAGTTACAAGTGGACTGATTATCTTCATACACGGTAACTTGAGTTTTAAACTGAGGAAAAGTTTCTTCAGTTAACCTACTACAATAGAGCATATGACTTGAAGCAACAGCAATGGCTACAAACTCGGCCTCAGTAGTTGACTCAGCAATTACATCTTGTTTTCTGCTGCCCCAAGCAATTGTATTACCAAACTGTTTAATACAATAGCCAGTAGTGGATTTTCTTGATTTATCTGCTGCGAAGTCAGCATCAACATACGCAACAATATCTTCATCAGGACTTCAGTAGGTTAAACCTAAAGTCGGAGTATGACTTACTAAAGTACGATGTAATTCCGTAGGTTTTTCTTGAAATCTAGCTAAGAAACTTACCGCAAAAGAAATATCTGGGCGAGTAGTATTAGCTAAATATAAGAGTGACCCAATAGCCGTCCTATACGAATTATGAGGAGGTAGGGGTATTTCTTGAATTTTTGGAAAATTGGCAAAAGAGTTCATTGGAACTAAACGTTCACCACAATTTTCTAACTTGAATTCGTGAATTAGGGTTTTGATATAGTCCTCTTGATGTAGACGAAGATTACCAGTGTTTTGAAAACCAACATAACAACTTGGGGAACCTAAGTTCTTGACTTCAAAATTTTCTTGGATAGACTTGATAGCATCTTGAACAACTTGATTGCTAGACCCATAATTAAAATGTCATCAACGTATGCTAACATTATGACAAAATTATTACCACTTGATTTCACAAAAATGCAGCCTTGACGTAATAATGGTTCAAAACCCTTACTCTTTAGAATTCTTGAAAATTTTACATACCATGACCTAGGTGCAGTAGCTAACCCATACACAGCTTTATTTAACTTGAGTGCATAAAGTTTGTTGTCGAGATCAATACCCTGAGGTATTGAGGTATATTTATCTCGATCAATTTCACTATTGAGAAAAGCAGTCTTGATATCTAGCTGTGTAATACTTAACTTAAGTTTACAAGCTAAAGAGAAGAACCAACGAATTGTGGTTGCAGTTGCAGTAGGCGAGTAGGTATCTTGAGTTGAGTATTTTTCTTGATCAACAGCACCAACTATTACAAGGCGAGCTTTAAAAGCTCCATCAGGTTTAATGGTAAAAATCCACTTCCACGGAAGTAGTTGATGACGCTTAGTATTTGATTTTGGGACAATATGCCTAACCTTGTAACAATTTAGAGACTTGATTTCTTGAGTAATTGCTTCCTTCCATTTGGGCCAGTCAGGTGATTTTAATGCCTCTTTGTACGATTGAGGTGCATTGGGAGAAGAAACCTCTGTTTCATCTCTTTTATTATTCGCATCAGAGATACGAAGAATTTGCACTGAGCCATCAATCACTTGACTTTCTTGAGAAAGATCCCAATTATAATCAATTTCGATTATCTCATCTTGGGAATTAACTTCACCAACTTGAACTTGAACAACAGGCGGAGCAATATCTTGGTTGGGACTTGGACTTGAATTTTCTTGATTTTCTACCAAACTATCATTACAAGCTACGTTAGTAGATATAGAATTATCTTGATTTTCAACTTGAGTTAAATTTTCATCAGGAAAATCTAATTCTTGATTACTAAATTCTTGAATAGTTTCTTGACGTTCATTAATAGCATCCCTAAATGTTTTACTTTCGTTGAATTTGACATTACAAGAAACGTTAGTCTTTTTAGTAGCAGGATTATATAAAATATAACCTGTTTTAGTATAGCCTACTAAATATTGTTTTGTACTAACTACATCAAATTTTCGACCAGTAGGTTGATTTTCTTGAAGTACATAAGCCAGACAGCCAAAAACATGAATACTTGATAAATCAGGCTTATTACCATAAAATATTTCATAGGGAGTCTTGAAATTTAGTGCTCTGTGTGGTGACCTATTATATAAATATTCGGTAGCATCACTAGCTAAGCCCCAAAAGGAAGTAGGAAATCCACTCTCTTGAATTAATGAACAAATCTTGACCTCAATAGTTCGATTAGCCCTCTCAGCAGTACCATTATGCTCACTAGTATAAGGACCGGAGGTTTCTCTTTCAATTCCTAATTCTTCAATTAACTGATCCATGGCCTGATTAAAAAATTCAGAACCATTATCACAACGTAAAGTTTTACATTGGCCTTCTTGAGGGAATTGAGCCTTAATTCTCTTGACGTACATCTTGAAAAACCTAGTCACTTCATACTTTTTCTTGAGTGCAAAAATACTAATATAACGAGTATAATCATCTAAAAATACTAGTAAATAAATATTTTTCTTGGCAAAGGTAGGGGGAGAGATTGGGCCAATCACATCAGCGTGAGTTAATTCACCTGGTCTTGAAGCTCGTTCACGATCTTTATCGAAACGTTTACGAGTCATTTTTGTTTGGTTACAAACTTGACAATCTTGAAATGTGTCCGGACAAATTATGTCTGGGACACCAATAGCAACAGAACGAAGACGATATAAATTTGGAGAAGAGATATGTCCCATCCTACGATGCCAAATATTCCCTTCATTCACCAATTTTGTTCTTTGTTCATCACTTATCATTTTCTTGACTTTTCGATTTTTCCTTTTACCAGTTTTTGTACGATAAACTGGTAAAGAATTCGAATTATTCTTAACCTTACTTTAATTTTCTTGACTTGATACCCCCTTCAAATCCTGCACAATTTTACCAGAATTTGCGGAATCAATATTACTTGATTTATTTTGTTGACTTTTACTTAACTCCATTTTATCGAACTCATCGATCCAGGAGTCATCAACATCAGACCCGTCAGTAGCAACATTAGACCCATTACTATCAGACTTTTTGTTATCAGACGATTTACTTGATTTGGGAGACTTGACTTGGCTTTTATTACCCAGACCACTTTGATCAGCAATTTCTGACAAACTCGGATCATTAGTGTATTCAGATAACAAAATTGATTTACCTTTAAATATTCTTGATAAAGCCTTTTGTAGTTCTGGATATTTTTGTTCATACTTGAAGGGACAAATTGATATCTATCTTGACTTGATACTATCTTGATGAGCGGTTTACTTAACCCGACCTCTTCTTGCCTGTGAAATGTAACTTGATTAGACTCGAAGAGTAACTTGATATTATTGTCTTTAACAAAATGGTTAACACTAACAAGCCCATTTGCTAGACCGGGAACTACTAAGACTTCTTTTAAAACAAAGGTAAATATTCTTGACGACGATTCGTGATTTAAGGTAAATAATATCATACCCTCACCCGTAGCTTTTAAAACACTATCTTTCCCAGCTTGTCCCAAAGTTTTGTCTTTTGGGAAAGCTCGATAGTTTAAAACTTGGTGAATGTGAGCTACAGCATTATTTGTGGCCCCACTATCAATCACGAAAACATCGGTATCTTGATTTAACGAATCTTGATGTAGAGAATCTTGATTATTAATTACATTTAAATTAATTAAATGTAACTCACTTGAGATACTGTTCGGATCTGGTTGCGGCGCAGGACAGTTACGTGCTTCGTGTCCGGGTTTCTGACACCAGTAGCAAACCTTTTTGTTGCCATTAAAACACTTATCTGCCATGTGTCCATTCCAGCCACAATCCTTGCAGCGAACTTTCTTCTCTTGATTTTCCTTCTTGACGTCTTGATTTTGTTTTGCGGGGGCAGTAGGAGTTGTCTTGACACTTGATTTATTACTTGATTCGTCGAGGGACTTATACATAACATTACTTGAAGAAGAACTTGATATTGGAGCAGGTGATTTACCTGACTGAGGTGTCGAGGGAGTCAACGCTGCCTTCCGTGCGTAATATTGACGCTTCGGAGCACTCTCCGATGGTTTAGCAGACGTCAACTTCTTCCTTTCTACGTAATCCAAAAGGGATGTACGTAGCATTTCCTCAGACAAGTCTTCACCTGCTCGAGCACATAGGGTATCGATGACCGCCTCGAACGAAGGGTTTAATTTTTGAATTATTTTGATAAGCCAAAAGGAGGGTGGAAACACTTGACCAAATTCTACCAAACTTCGTCGAGCAGCATCGAATTTGGACAAAAACAAAATTAATTTGGTGTTGTCTACATACTTGAGTTCTTCAAGACAGTTCATGACAGCAATCATATCATGAATTGTCTTGCTACCGTACTGCCTCTTGAGTTCTTGATAAATTTCGCATGCTGATTCGAGATGAAAGATTAGTGTTTTGATCAGTTGTGCTACATTCATCCGAATCAGGTTCTGCACTTGAGCATCAACTCCTCGGCAAATGTTCTCAGGTAGATTGAGGTGTTCAGCTCGAGGGAATGTGATCCACTCAATCGCATTTGCCGCCGCTAAGTCGTTCTTGATATCCCTCTCCCACATTTTGAAATTTTGCTTACCCTTTAGCTTCTCATTATTACCATATGTACGCAATGGAATCAATGGAACCATTTGAAATTGGCCCATAGTCGGGTAACATTGATACTGAAACGAAGTATTCATTGGAGTATAAATGTTACCCGATAGCGTTTGATTCGCATCGCGCACAAATCAACTTGAATCTTGAAAGGCCATAGGGTAACTTGACACTTGAGGTACAGGCATAAAGCCTGCTCTTGATTCTTGAAAATTTGGTGCTTGACCAAAACTTGATTCTTGACCGACGTTAGTTAGTCTGGGAGGAGGAACAAACTGACTTTTCGGCGAACTTGAAAAATTAAGCGATCTTAATTTACGTACTTGAGGTTTTTCGTAACATAAAATACGAACGTAATTCTTGACGATAACAAAGGCGCAAACACGCGAACACACTTGAACTCTGCTATCACTTTATATTTAATTCTGGCACCAATTACGAAAAACTGAGTGCAGATTAAATATGGTTTCACTTGATTAAATCATAAAAATAAACTTGAAAAACGTGAGAAAGTAACTTAATTTATTGAAAAGATAATTAAACATAATTATAGTCTTATCGCCATATTGAATACAAGACAAGAAGTGAACGTCACCTCATGACCAGAAAACAACTTATGATATAGCAGCACAGATAAAAACGACGAGAACTTGACTGTGGGAGATCTTGATTGCAGTAGTACCAACTACTGACATCTAACAGTATTCACGTAGAGAAAGTTGTCACTAAGAGAAAATTATTGAAGGTAATTACGTACCTAGCACACAGCTGAATATTTCTTGAATTATTTGATCGAAGAATTGTCACTAAGGAATAATTTTTCGTTGCAATAATAATAAACGACATTAAATTTATTCACAACCAACATATATATGTACATATCACAACATTATTAGGTAATAGTGAACACATCCATTTTACAGTAGTTAATATTAATGTTGACTAACAGGAACTTTTTCAGCGAAGTAGAACTAACCGTATTTCTTGAACTTTTATTCACCACGTCTTAACGACATACGATTATTAGACGTTCGGAATGCTATTAAATAAGAACACATCGAATAATTCAATTAGTAATATTCATAATTGCGTTACGGTAGCTTTCGAATAATGGTCGAGGAAGAGCTTTCGTAAATATATCAGCCAATTGTTCCTTTGTAGGAATCCATTTTATATCAACTAATTTTTGAGAATATACTTTACAGACATACTTATATTTTAATTTCACTAAGTGTCTTAATGCTTTGGACTGACCAGATTTTACAGCTTCAACAGTAGCTTGATTATCTTCGAAAATTATAGGACTAACCTTTTGTTTTAATATTTTTGAACACAAAGTTGACAAATATATTACGTCTTTAATAGCTTGATTTAATGCAATATATTCGGCTTCCATAGATGAGGTAGCAACACATTTTTGTCGTTTGGTACCCCAAGCTATTGAGTCACCAAATATTTGAATTAAAGAGCCTGATGTGGACAAACCATCTGGATCAGTCATGCCTAAAGAAGCATCACTGTAACTAATGAAATTATTACCATTACCTTCGAAGTATATTCCAAAGTCTTTAGTTCTTTTTAGGTATTTCAATACACGTTCAACTTTAATCCAATCGTAAATGTCATAATTACTACATTTACACCAACTACTTCTCGATACGGAATATGATGTTTTAAGTTCAACGTTGTTTCAATTTTAGGTTCATACTTAGCTTTTCAATCCACTTGATTAGTGACCATAGGAGTATCGCACTCCTTACAGTCATTCATGCCATACTTAGACAATATAGACTCGATGAAACACTTTTGTGACAAACACATTTTTCTTTGATTTTTATTACGATTAATTTCAATTCCTAAGTACTTTTTAGGTTCACTCATAATTTTTAGCTTAAATTCTTTATTTAAACGACGTTGAGTTTCTAAAATTTTATCTTTATTATTTCCGGTAATAAGAATATCATCGACATACGCAACAATTATCACAAAGGTAGAATTTCTTTCCCAATAATAAATGTTAGCTTGACCTTCATGGACGATAAATCTCATGTCAGACATAGCCTTTTTGAAACGAACATGCCAGCGTTTGGGACTAACCCGAAAACCATACAACAATTTCTTTAATTTACATACATGTGTGCGTTTGAACTCATCGGATTTATTAACACCATCAGGAATTTCCATGTAAATATCTTTCTCAAGTTCACCATTAAGGAATGCTACATCTACATCAGTTTGTATAACATCCCATTTTAATTTATTTGCAATTGCTAATATAGCTCTGACTTTAGCAATACCTAAAGTTGGAGTATATATTTCAGAATAATCATATACATTTTTATCTTTATAGCCACGACTTACTTAGCGCTCTTTAAAAAGTATATTACCATTTTCTTCAACTTTTCTAACAAATATCCACCTAGAATCAATTGTTTTAGTACACTTAGGTCTTTTAACATAATCCCAAGTATCACTATCTTTTAAGGATTTTAATTCTTTATCTATTGCTTTTAACCACTCAGATTTATTTTTACATTTGAACACATCATCTAAATTTTCAGGTACTTCATTTAATTTACACATCATAGAAAAATACTTCTTTTCAATTACTTCAGGTTTATCTTTAGGATTAATTATTTCTTACTCATTTTCAATTTTAGACTTACTGAAAGTTGTATCACTGAATTTGACTTTCTTACATTTGGACACATAGACAATTTCTTCATCTAAATTACGTTTATTAGAGCTATTTTTATTTTGGATTAGATTGTCCGAAATATCTCCTTCAAAGTCAACTTCAGGGACTTGTTCATTTTCGTCCCAAGTATTAGTATCAAAAGTAGGGAAACCATTTTTCGAAAAATAATCTAACGGAAATTTATCTTTGAACATTACAGATTCTGAAAATTCAACATCACTACATTTATGTAATTTACCTGTTGTTGGATTTAAAAGTTGCCACGATTCAGCATTACATCCGACGAGAATACACAATTCTCCATGGCCTTCTAACTTTTTAACATTTTGTTTTTCATACGGTATTTTTCGGTATGTCACACAGCCAAATTGATGAATATATTTAATTGTAGGAACTTTATTCCGAAGTAACTCATATGGGGTTTTAAATCCTAACTTTTTGTGAGGTAACCTATTGTGAATATGAACAACTTGGTTTAACACAAGTTCCCAAAACTCAATAGGTAGACCACTATCGATGAAAAGAGCTCAAATTTTCATAAGTAAAGTTCGATTTACTCTTTCTGCCACGGCATTAAGTTGAGGAGTATCAGGAGGACAAGTCTCAACAATGATACCCTCATTTGCAATAATTTTCTTCATAGACACACTCATATATTCTCGACCACCGTCGATACGTAAATAATTAATTTTAGCTGAGCTATCACCAAGATTGGCTCGCATTACTTTTAGATATTCTACAAAAGTTTCAGCCACACAGGTTTTATCTTTAATACTGAACATCACAGTATATCTAGAAAAATCATCTGTAAAAGTTATTATGTAAGAACTTTTCTGCCAGACTCCAACTGGCTTTATTGGGCCAATTAGATCGGAATGAACTCTTACTAAAGGTTTTGATGTGACATCACGCACAGCTTTATGAGGACGTTTTGTTATTTTTGCCAAATTACATGCTTCACAATCTTTAATTTCGTCTGCAAAATTGATATTTTCGAGAAATTTAAAAGTTTTCTTTGCTTTTTCTAAATATGCGACTGACGCATGTCCAAGTCTTAAATGATAAAGAAGACCTAACTTCTTCCGAATACTTTCTTTATTGAACTCATCTATTTTTTTTAATTCTTCGATTGTAATATTAGCACCAATATCTAGAAATTCTTCTAGACCTTCATCATCAAGCTTTTGAATATTCGTATACCCTTGAGTTGAAATATAATCATGATCATGGTCATTGTCCAGACTAATAGTTTCATTTTCTGACTCTGACCATACATCATGAATTTGAGCATAACCATGCTCTTTATTTATTTGTTGCTGACTAACAGCTTCTTTTTGTTTTGTCTCACAGACTTTTTCATTATTTTCACTAATTTTTAAATCTATAATCCAATAATTTTGAAATTTATGACCACACAGAATAATTTCGCCAGTTTTCTTATTTATTATTTTACACTTAGTATTTGTAAATATTGCATTATAACCTAGTTTCATTATTTTATGTAATGAAAATAGATTATCGCTTATTTCTTTAGAATAATTTACGTTTTTCAACTCAAGTGTATTACCACTAAGATTTTTCACAAAGATAGAACCTTTATGGGTTACGTATAAGTTTGCAACTTCATTTTTATTAGCGCAAGAGATGATTTTCGGTTTATTTAATTTTTGAACATTTTTCATAAATTTAAGATCTGATACAAAGTGATTTGTAGCTCCACTAGTGTCTCGCCGTAAATTCGTTTCTAGGACCAGTCATGTGATTTGTGTTTGTGTGTCATGTTTCTGTGTATTTGGTTTGTGTCTGTGTGGGTACATGTCTTTGTTAATGTAATTTTTGTAGTTTACGTTTCTTTCAGTTCTTTACTTTTTTTCTCTACTGTTCAAGTACTCTTAAATTTTCTTGAGTCCTTATCATTTAACTATGACTTATTTCCCAATTTTAATTCAAAAAAATTTATAATCAACCAGGAAAAAATGGTTAGTTAATCGTGACTTGGCTAATCCTGCAATAAAGGAAGAAGATGAATGGAACAGATTTTGGATAGGAAATCTCTATTGAGAAATAACCAAGTGAGTTTGTTTATTGAAAGTATGCCTCTGTTCCAACTACTTGATTACTTTCTCCTGCAAAATCAAACTTCTTATTAAAATTGCCACTTCTTTTAAAATTCGGATTATTAAATTTAGCTGCCTTAGCCGCAGCTTTATCTAACTTATAGGTATTATTTCGTTCTTTTAATAACATTTCTTCTTCTAATGCGATGCCTTTAGATTGTTCATAAGTAATATCACACAGAATTTCACCATTAGGACCAACCTGTTTACGATCTTTACATTGTATTCTAATATTAGGAAATGGAATTATCATATGATTTAGGAAAGCTTCGAGCTTTCGTTCTTCGGACCAACTGTTATAATAAATTATTAACCTATGAGATAATTCCTCAAATTCTTTCAGCCATTCTTTTAATTCTATATTTTTAGGATTAAAAGATTTCTGATAGATTTGAGTTATGTATGTGTCGCACACACGACCTTTTGGTTCTTTCGTATGTTTAATTTTAAGGAAACACACCGTAGGATCAGATTCACCAAAGATTAATTTTCTATGATTTTCGTCCAGCCATTCACACAGAGTGGCTCGGGCGTCAATTTTAATCTGAGTTTGATTTTCCTCTAAGTGAATAGGATTATTAATATCAAAAACATTTGGCTATGAATCACGTTAAATTCGAAATGAGAAATATACATATTAAATTGATCATACCAAAGCCGGAAATCGGTCTCCTCGGTTAATTTAACTGGAGATACAAACCTTGGTTGAAAAATAATAATTATGATTTTCCTTACCCCATGGCTCCGAAGACGAATAATGGATACCAATATTTCGTCCACAATGTTGAATCGGGAGATGCCTCTCTTTTTCTGCCACTAGACGGTCACGTTCCTCTGCATCTCTGAATGCCTGATCTCTCCTCTCGATCATTTGCCGCATTCAACGTTCATTATCTTATTGTACTCGTTTTTCTTCTTCTTTGCGTAGTCTTTCCTCTTCTGCCTCCTGCTCTTTTCGTTGCTGTTGTTGTTCATCTCTACGACGTTTTTCTGACTCACGGGCTCTGTCTGCGTCCAAACGCTTTTGTACTCTTTCAGCCATTAACTGATCCTCGCGTATTTGACATTCTCTTTGCACCTTTGCGACCGAACTTTCCCAACGCTGCCTTTCTTGATTTGCGACTTCACGCTCTTCTCTCGGCTGTTCGTCCTCCCAAGTTTCTTCTTGGATTGTATCCAAATTCGTTTGATTTGTCACCGGATGATAACTTGGAGTTGGCGGAGCTACGACACACGTAGGTTGTACTTCAGTTTCATTTTGTGGTCGACTTACGGTAACTGTTCGTTGCTCCTGCTGATTTTGATTTTCATCAACAAGAACTTGCGCACTTACGACTAACGTTTCTTTTGGTTGCGAAGATTTCGATTGCACTACCTGTGCAAACGATCTTGTAGCGGACAAACCAAAGGTTTGGGTAGTTTTTGATTTTGTCGCTGACACACCGGCATTATGCTCCTGCATAATTCTTTTATTACGTTGTCGGGCAGTTTCTTGAGTAAGATCAACTTCTATGGGAGCTGAAGTTGATTTACTCACTGTAACGGACGAACCAATATTTTGTGGTAATATGGATTTGCGTTGATACGGACTGACCAAAATTTTGTGTTGTTACCTGACTAACAGGTTCTACTTGACGATGTGCTTCAGATATTTGATTTTCAATTAAGATATTTTGGCATATTTTCAAGAAGTCCTCAGTTACGATAGCAGCTAAATTAATGTCATATGCCATGATATTTTCAATGGCCTTTTTGAATTCAGTCATTAATTTAGCTTTTTGCGACGCACGCTCCATTTTGTAATCTGTTCTGGCATAAGTAGGTGCCAGAGGATTTAAGTTCGAACTTACGGAATGCTGAGTGTTAGACGAACTGAATAATGGTTGAGTGGTCGAACTAATCATATTTTGGTAACTCTGTTGACTAGAATTTGGTAACAAACGTAATGGCACGGTAAGCCCTGGAGGCGGGGGAACATTTTCATTCGCCATTTGATTTGGTGGTATCTGAAATAATATACATGAACACACACGAAAATTAGGTTTTTACAGCCACGGTCAACGATCATTTATTATACTTCAATGGAATGACAAAAGTCACATAATATAATTAGACAAACTCATCACACGACACATGTATGCAAATATATTGCCTTCTTTTATCGTGCATACCATCGAATAAATTTCATAAGGTGCCTACTCCCACAGATATGTAGGTCTAGGACACTTTATGCCTGGCCAGGACTTTACACCATGGTATATTATTGCACTGAAGGACTCGATTACACACAGATGAGCACTAACTCATACCCAAATACAACCATAGGATTCAGGATTTGTTCGTAATAACGAGAATTCATTCAAAAATGATCGAAAAGAATGAATATTTTAAAGTTACAATACACAATGTTTCACACAGAATATACTTCTCCCCGTTAATTAAGTACTTCAGTACCTAGACTCCATTATTACACTTCCCAAAAATTTATTCATTAGCTTCCTCCGAACTGGGATTTTTGTATTTAAAGTACACACTCAAAATACAAATTAATTACTTTTACATACCTGGTATAATGATAGATATCTTATTATTTGCAAAATTTCATCATCCATATTAATTTTATTTTATTAAAATTCAAAATCAAAATAAAAGACGTACTTTTAGAAATTTTTGTAACGAATACTCACATTTTCAATTTCAAAATTACCGTTGATCAAGATTACTATGCAGAACTGACTGCTTTTATTAGTGGTAGTAAGTCAGTTGATTTTTCCAGCCAATCAGGGTTCAGCAGGGTTCATCGGTGAATTCATCAGAATTAACACCGCTGGACACACCAACACAAACACAATAAATTACGTAATTATTACCCTTGACACTAAGTCTGAAATCTTTCGGACTAACTGTATTTCAAGATTTTTTTATTACGGGTAGTTATTCTGACCACACAGGTATAATAAAAATTCAGAATAATAATTATTGGAAACACATTCCTCTAATTATAATTACGTAATTTAGTGTCTGTCACCCTTAATGCTAAGCTCCCGATAATGGCGTCTTTTATTTACGTGCAACAAATGCGTATTTAAATCACAAAGAGAAAATTTCACCATGACACACATGGAATATTGTACCGTTTTGAACATGAAAGACGGTTTCTTTATACACCTCTCTTCTGCTTCTGCCGTCTTTTATGTCCGTGCACTTAGCGTAATTTAATTTATTCAACCACCATGTGTTCGGCATATTTGCCTAAACTTATTACGTAGTTATTTTTGACTGACAACTGACATACGTCCCAGATACACTGAAGGACGTTTTTAGGTAATTTGTAGACACACTTTATTTTCTAAAATTGTCACTAAGACCACAATTAACTATTTATCACTTAGAAATTCAATGATTGTTACTTACCCTTATAGTCCTTGTTTTGTATCGGGATGTAAACTTTACCGATGACAGACTATTATTGGATTCTTATCCGCAATACTTAAAATACACTATATCACTATTTTATTGCACGAGAATCTAAATTATTATTATTAATTAACCTTTCGATGCTACCATATTGGAGGATTCAATAAAACAGTAATTAATCACGAGAAGAATATATTTTGTATGTTCACCATACGAGATACAGAACAGAAGTGAACTCATCTTAACATGAGTTCCTGACATACAGAGTTTACATGATTACGTGATGTGAGAATGATAACAAATTATATTATACGTTAGCTTATTATTCTCACATATCATATGTTGTGGTAACACTGTTTTTAGTCTTATTTGTAATCTGTGATTTTATGTTTGAAACCCAACTGTGATACTATATTTTTGTGTGCCTCTTGTCGCTCATCAAATGTTGATGAATTAACATCTTCACCATCTTGTGTGAAAATAAAAGTTCGTGAAAAGTGAATATTTGGTGTTTTATTTATGTGTTCGTAATATGTGTGTCTGATCTTCAACTAAAGTCTTTCGTCGTCATTTTTGTCTGGCTGGACCAGTTGATAATTTCCTATTTCTTCACACGGGAGGTCACACAGAAATATTATAGTACGTTTTATTAACTGTAGAGTGTACCAAGGTGGAGACGAGAAAAGACCATCATATATAGCTGGAATTCTAACAAAAAGGATCTTTAATCCGAAAAGTTCGGATACTGCCCACTCCTGGGCACCATTTTTCTGAAATAATCTCGATAGCTCGATTAATCGATTATTTGAGTAATCGATTGGTTGAAATTTTTTACATTTGGCAGTGGCTCTCAGCCTTTCTTCTTTTCCCCTTTCTGTGACACATTTTCTACACTGTATACACTCTGTCGTTTGTCTACGGAGTGAAAGCTTGTTTCTCTTCCTACGTTTCAGTTGTTGTAGAGAAATAAGTTCTGATTCTTTGCGCCACTGTTTCGATATGAAAACTTCGACGGTAATGAAAACAAAAAAAGCCATGAAAAACTAAAGACACTTTTAGAAAGAAATGGCCGTCATTTTATTTCGTTTTTTGACGATTCACTTCAGTCATCAAATGGGAAATTTTTCCTTTCGTTAGTACCAAATAAAAACGACGTTTCGAAAAATCCTGCCTTCGCTTTCGAACGCTGCCGCTCTAAACGATAGATTAGTCATTTAAACGAGTTCAGGTCCGACGACTGAGTCATGACTCCGCAGCTGCTTTCACAAGTACAACGACGGCTTCTGCCTGCTCTCTGTCGTCAGTGGCAACCATGGCGTCGACGTTTGAGACGAGCGTCGCAGCACATCGTGCCAACTCCCCGAATTTGACGGCTTCGGCCCTCAGCGCGAATACTTTTGCCCAATTGTCATCGACAAACACCACCGCAGCCGCTTCCAGCTGCTCTTCATCTTCCTCTTTTTTATACTATTCGCTGCTGAGGAAGTCCGCCGACATTACTTTGAATATGTTGTACGCGTGAGAGTTTTCCGACGACGGTACACATAGCTCCGTGTCTGTTTTCAACTACATTCAAAAAGATCGTCGGTTTTCGCTCGTTTCAACGCCAAATGTCCTTTTGTCGTAGTAATATCGGCAAATGCCAATAGTATGACTGCCGCTGCTCAACAAATTCCCGGTGATATTGCTTACTAATTTTTCGCAGTTTTCGCGTTTGTAGCACAAAAATTGCCAAGTAGGTATGTTTTAATTAAGCTGTACGTATCCATCCAGAAAAGTAAATTGGTTTGTAGTTTGTTTTCTATTTTTACCCGTATTTTTCATCTATTTCTTAACTTCTTCAAAAGTCAAAACTTTTCTAAATTGAACATCGACGAATTTCAACTGTTTCCAACCTCTTTCTCCAGCTTTTGGAATTGTGGCAGGCTGTTTCTACCTCCTTACCTACCCTCTTTAGATTCGTAAAAATTTTGATATGTAGGTATCGTAGTAACCTTTGTTTATTTGGAATTATTTCGGTTGGACTATATTATGATGAGATGTTTCATGTTTGAGATAACTTTTTCGGTATTCGCATCGCATATTCGGTAAACTATAGAAATATTACGTGTCCATGCTCTTTGTTAAAGTTAATTCTTAGTAGGCGAAAGTAACTAAACATTAATGGAATAGTTCCATAGGAATTTTCTATCTGTATTTTCAAGTCAACTCAAAATTGCCACTACCTTTTCGCGATTTTGGGGAAAGTTTTCAGTTGACCAAATATCGACTGAAAATCAATGATCGAGATGATTTATCAAGTAATCTTCTGGAAAATTATGTCTACGAGTATATTCCCTGCAGCCTCTCTCGGTGGCTAGAACGTAGTTATTAATACTGTGATTTCAAATGAAAATTAATATTTTTGTTACCTTACGCTTTTATCGTAAAAGAATCCACCACGTACCACTTATTTAATTTTAACCACATTTTACCATGAAAATATCTTTCTGATGATTAAAACCTCTGACATACATAAGTTAAATTTGATTTAATTACAACGATTTTAGGTTAATCCCGAGTGGTTATCTATATCCAATTTGTATAAAAATTTATGACAGGTATTGATCAAATTCATCTGTTTGTAAAATCTGTATCAAAAGATCTAAAATTTCCAGTGTATATGTGAAATATTGAAAAATATGACAAATTGTTAATTTTTTCCATGTTTTGATTGTTGATTTAGTTAAAATTTGTTCAAGGATGCAGATCCAATAAAATCAACATGAGGATATAGCCTAACTTCGGAAAAAACTCCAAGTTCTCATATAAGGTGCTCAAATGGAGAAACATTAGAAGAAATATTACAAAAACTACTCAAAAGTCACTCAAGTGTAAAAAAAAAAAGAAAGAGATTTTAAAATACTAGAAAATGTGTCGGACGTTGCCCTTATACTCTGTGGTACTTCAACAAAAGTTTCATCAACCTTATTCCAGTATCAAAAACGGATTTTTAAATCTGTTCAACAGAAATCTTGCAACGAATAAAGGGAACACCAGTTAATTATTACAGAATCAAAGTCGTATTCATTCAGAAATGAAATGTAATCTATATATGATAAAATTCAACCACAATTTTTTTATACCCTTTTATTCTAATCACTCAATTTGTTGAAGTTCACCCAATGACCAACTTCAGCGCTACTTTCACGTGTTGTGTTAATGTATACTTCTGTTGTGGCAAACCTGCGCTCGCATAATTTATTATTGACTCACATTTTGACATCATTATTTAGTTTAAAGATCTCACCCATGCCTGTAATTAATATATTAATCGATAATTTGATAATCATTATTGTTGATATGATATGATGATTTGTCCTTTGAAAAACGTTGATCATGACAGTTCTCAATAAATTAATCAACAGTTGTTCGTGTTTTATTCGCTAATATTCACTCTAGTCATTTAAAATAATAATAGGTTATGGGCCCAGCACGCTTCCACTGCGATGTAAGTTTGTTTTTATCGTTTGTTTTAAGTTTTAATTCATTTTTATACTTGCGTTTTTGCCCCTAGTGATTTGTTCAACGTCAAGTTCGTGCTTGAATACGTTTTCATTGTTCTCACGCATGATCCTCCATTCCTTTTTTTGGCTATTAAGTACCTCCGTTCAAGTAATTATGCCCTGTGAAATGCCGTTTTATTCCAAACTCGATGCGCTCGAACGAAGTAACAGTCTCGGAAGATTCAATGGATCAAACTATGATGGATGGAGATTCCGATTATTTATGACGATCAGGGGCAAAGGATTAGCTGATTTGCTAGATCGAGCAAAGGCAACTGATGTTGGACGTGATTATTGGAAGAAAGCAGATAAGTATTGTTCCCTAATTGTTTGTTTTCTCGCTGATTCACATTTAACATATGCCCAAGATGTCACTGAACTTTACAAAATCATGGAGAAGCTGGTTCGAGTTTACTTAAAATCAGGTACTGCTAGTAGAATTATGTTAAAACGTGAATGGGCCAACTTGAGACTCAAAGAGGGCGGTAATATGGAGGAATATCTACGTCATGTTGAAGAATTAACTATGAAGATGAAGACTACAAACATCAACCTTGAACAGCAAGATGTTGTTGAACATCTACTGATGTCACTTCCAGCGTCATATGGGACAGTAGTTGCGATCCTGGAGAACGAATTTGAGCCAGATCTCGAAACAGTCAAGATGAAATTGCTGAAGGAATATGCTAAGCAGAAAGGTTCATCTACAACTTCAAAACCTATTGAATCACAGTCAGCAATGGTAGCTGGTGGTCCAAATGGAAATAGTCATCAACATAATGGTGGTCATCGTCAGTATAATGGTAATGGTCATTGTTCAAATGGTCATGGTCGTTGAAATAATAATAATAATGGTCTTGGTAATGGTAATTGAGAAGATAGTCAACGTAATGGTAATGTACAATCTAGTCATAGTAATAATTATGTGTCTGATCGTAATATTAAATGTTTTAACTGTGGGAAACCAGGTCACCTTTGTCGTGACTGCCGATTGAAGGCAAATTATTCTGGTAATGAACGTTCCCAAGTTAAATGTCATAATTGTAATCGTTTTGATCACTTTGCTAAAAATTGCCGTAATAATAATTATAATAATAGTGATGCTAGTTTGTCAGAGAATTCAACTGGTAGTAATGCAGGTCTGTCGTTCAATCATAGATCAGGATCTAATGAAAAGTGTTCCACGTTCATGTGTTCCATGGGTTCGTCAGATAATTCGAATTCCAGTGCAGAGGTGTTATTCAAATTGGACTCTGGTGCCACCAACCATAACATAAACGACAATGGATTGTTCATTAAAAGTATTACCTTAAAAAATCCTATTCAAATTAAAATTTATAAATGTAATATGTGTGTGTATGCCACAAAGGTGGGTACTATTTTGTGTTGGTCCAAAACGGGTGTGAAATGCACAATTAATAATGTTTTTTATTCCGAAGAATTCCCTACCAACCTTTTATCAATTCGTAAGCTCACACAGGCAGGGATTAATGTCTACTTTGATACTCAAGGAAATGCAAAACTTGTTCAGGAATCTACTAGTGAGCTCATAAATTATAGTAAGTTGCCAAATCATGAATTATATAATATTCGTTTCTTTTTAAAGGATTTTTCTAAATCATATAACACAGAATCTGATGGCGATGTAAACCTTTGGCATGCTTGGTTGGGGCATCCTAATTTTACAATAATGAAGAAAGTGTCGAAGGCCCGTTTCATAAAAGATTTTAATTATAATAACGTAGAATTTTGTAAGTCGTGTATTGAAGGCAAACAGTGTAAATTGCCTCACAATCCATCTGCAAACAAAACCTCTCGTCCACTTGAATTGATTCACTCTGATCTATGTGGACCCATGCAGACTACCAGTTATAATAATAAACGATATATACTAACATTTATTGATGATTTTACAGCTTTTGCTACAGTTTATTTACTGGAAAGCAAAGACCAGATTTATGAATATTTTCTCAATTATGAAGCCAGAGTTAAAAATTTCTTTGGTCGAGGTATAAATGAAATTTGTTGCGATAACGGAACTGAATACATGAATGTGAAACTTAAGACGCAATGCAAGTTACTTGGCATTGTTATTGGTAACACCGTACCATTTTGTCCGCAAATGAATGGCTGTGCAGAGGGTTTCAACAGAACATTGGTTGAGAAAGCTTGCATAATGCTGTTACATGCTAAGATGAATAACAGATATTGGTCGGAGGCTGTACTATGCTCGACATATCTTTATAAACGAACTTTCAACTACAGGGGTGAATTTCCAGCGAAGCTTTGGTATAACAAAGATGTAGATTTATCTAATGTTAGGGTTTTTGGCTGTGATGCCTACACTTTGATTTCAAAAGAGAAAAGAAAAGACAAATTTGATAGTAAAACAATCCCTCTCGTATTTGTTGGATATAATCCTGAGGGATATTGGTTACTGAATACCAGCACCGATGAATTGATTCCTGCTAGAGATGTAACCTTTGACAAAACAAAATTTATTAAAAATTTAAATAAAAATTTAGAAAATAGGGAACAGGTTGCATCTACAAGTACATCAAAGACTAATGTAAATGGGAACTCAAATTATGATAACGTAAATCAACGTAACGTAAGTCATTATGACATTGAAAATATAGAAAATATAACTACTGATGAACCGAATGCTGATGAGCTTTGCCATTATGCCTATTCGGTATTTAATGAGTATCCCACAAATTTTCAGGAGGCTGTAGCCTCAGATAATAAGTATGAATGGGAGGCTGCCATAGCCAAGGAGTTGGAGGCACTTCATGCCAATAATACTTGGACTCTGACAGACCGTCCATGTAATGTAAAGCCAATTAGTAGTCGATGGCTATTTAAAATTAAAGAGGATAGCGATGGTGTTAAGCTGTATAATGCTCGCTTGGTCGCTCGTGGTTTCGAAGTTAGAAAAGTGTTAAATTTTAAAGAACTGTATGCACCCGTAGCCAAAATGAGTACGCTCCGTGAACTTCTGGCACACTGTAACAATCTCGGATATATTATCTCTCAAATCGATATTAAAAATGCCTTTCTTAATGGGATATTGCATGATGATGTCTACTTAGAGATCCCGGAAGGCATCTATATTAACGTAGATCGCAAAAAGAAGGTCCTCAAATTAAATAGGGCTTTATATGGTTTAAAACAGGCTCCAAAAACCTGGTTTGAAAAATGGAAGAAATTCATCACTTCCATTGAATTTGTACCATCTAGACATGATGAATGTCTGTATTCAAATAAAAATCCAGAATGTGCTGTTTTCATCCTCGTATATGTTGATGATATTTTGATATGGGGACCTAATGATAGTATAATTAAAGATATTAAAGTAAAACTGAACAGCACTTTCAAGACCCATGATTTGGGCAATGTTAGATCTTACCTCGGGTTGCAAATTGTTTATAATAAAAACACTAGAACATTAAAACTAAATCAAAAACAATTAATAAATAAAATAGCTGAAAAATTTAAAGTACAAAATTGCAACCCTGTTTATACACCAATAGAAGAGAAATTGTACCTGTTAGTTGATGACACTAAAGAAAAAGATGAAAAATTGTGCACTCGTTATAAGGAGCTACTCGGGTATCTTATGTACATTATGCTCGGGACAAGGCCCGATATATGTTATGCTATATCTTATTTTGGACAATTTCAATGTAATCCTAATAAGGCTGTTTATTCGCATTTATTGAGGGCTCTTAAATACTTAGTGACTACCATTGATTTAGAGTTGATTTATCGTCATGTTCCTAATTCGAAACAAATTGTTTCTTATGTTGATGCTGACTGGGCCAATTGCCCCAATACTCGAAAGTCAGTCAGTGGTTATTGTGTCTTTGTACATGGAAATTTAATTTTATGGAGAAGCAAAAAGCAGTCTTTGGTTACATTATCAACCACTGACACAGAGATTGTTGCTCTTTGTGACTGTGTACTCGACACTATTGCTGTACGTAATATTCTATTGGACATGTTTGTACCTATTTTGTCACCGTGCCTCATATTCGAGGATAACGATAACTGTATTAAATTTGCCAATGGCTCATTCGGCAAAAAGCATCTCGACGTTAAATTTTATTTCGTTCGAGACTACGTTGAAGCCAAAATTATAAGTATGAACAGAGTGCCAACCCTGGACCAGTTGGCTGATGTGTTCACTAAAGGATTGGGACGTACAAAATTTTTGAAGTTTAGAGCTTCATTGCTTAACTTGAATGCTTAACCGCAATTTTTGAAATAACCTGAAACGTCCAATGACTTAGTGTCCCTGAATAGACACATTAACCTTGTACATACGACAGACTTACACAATACCGTTGTTTAATTTTTGAATGTATTTTTACTAAGTCGTTCCTCATTTGGAATGTGTTGTATTTAAATGTAAACCACGAATATTTTAACATATGATATTTTTTTTTTTTTGATCAACCTATAGTTACCACATTTTATGAATTTATACCGGTACTGTTCTATGTTTATCTGTTGACAATTGTCATAATTTTTCTTTGAGACTGCACACTTAGTATATGTAACTTTTGTGATACTTGATTTGTTTGTAAACTATCGCAGGTTTGGGGGGAGGTGTTAATGTATACTTCTGTTGTGGCAAACCTGCGCTTGCATAATTTATTATTGACTCACATTTTGACATCATTATTTAGTTTAAAGATCTCACCCATGCCTGTAGGTAATATATTAATCGATAATTTGATAATCATTATTGTTGATATGATATGATGATTTGTCCTCTGAAAAACATTGATCATGGCGGTTCTCAATAAACTAATCAACAGTTGTTCGTGTTTTATTCGCTAATATTCACTCTAGTCATTTAAAATATTAATATGTTGCGACACACGCACTCATACACGTCTTATATCCGTTTTTATCAGTTGTTTTTTCAATTTTTTTTGTTCCGTCTCGAAAAAAAAATGAGAAATTTTATTTTCTCTTTCCTCTTTGTTATTTTCTTCTTCAAATTATAAAAGCGTATTTTTTAAAAACTCGTTTTTAAACTAACTTATGTATATTTATCCGCATTTTTTGCTACATTCATAACATTTTAATTTTGAAAAAAACTACTCTTCTCTCACTTCACGATTTCTCAGCTACTATTTAAGCCACAAAACTGTAGTTCATATTACTGAAAAAAAGAGAAAATTTACTCGAGTTTTTTACAAAAATTTTTTTTTTATCGCCATTAGTTTTTCACAAATTGGCCATGAGAAACTGCAAATTTATGAGAAATTTTCCGTTTTTTAATTTTTTATTTATTTCAAAAACTAATGATTGTAGAAAAAAATTTTCAGCGATGACCCTCCCTATTTCATAACAACAAATTCATTTTACCTAATGAATTAATCACGTGAGAGAAAATACACAAGAACAAATCTGGGCGCTCTTCACATATATATATATATATATATATATATATATATATATATATGTGTGTGTGTATTAAATGCATTCTGCATAATATTTCGTCGCCATCGGACATTGAACGTAACTCGCGTAAGTTGGTATATGATTTTGGTCATCTAAGATTAGTAACTGAAGCGGGTGAAGAGGGGGCGTATACCCATCCTCCAAAGCTACATTATACTATAAAAGTTTTTTTTTTTTTCTGTATTTATTCTTTTTGTGAAAAGAAAATATAATTGAAGTATTTCTTGTGGACAAAGAAATATTATATCTTGGTGAGAACATTCAAATTTTTCATCTTGAAAGCAATGGTGGTGTAGATTGTAGACTGTAAAGAATAAGACAAAAAGTTGGTGAAATTCACTGTTTAAAATAAAATATTTTGAAATTATAATTAATTTCGATTATTCAGTTTATGACGGAAAAAAAGTCGTTTTTGTTTTTTCTTTGCTGGCGTCGTATTCAAAGTGCTGAAGTCGAATAAATTTAATTATTATAATCTGTAAAATTTGTAAAAAAAAAATGTAATTTAAAGCATAAAAATATGAGGAAAAGAAAAATTAATTTCGTTTTTGATTTTCTTTTTTATTCTTAACTGGCTGTATAAATGACATTCTGAACATGAAATAATACTGGAACAGGATAAGAAGCTTTAAAAAGAAAGAAATATCAAATCAACCACCAAAAAGGAATCGTACCCTATTTTTTGTTGAAGATGAACATTTTTTTTACGGACATTTTTTTCAAACAATGTAACCGTTTTCGGTACCTAATTCATATTTTGTCATTGAGCCAAATTTTTAATGAATGTTTTTTAATTATAAATTGTTTTGTGAAAATTGTACTGAACAAATTTTTTCCAGTTTCACACTAAATGAGAAGATAATTTTTTTTCACAAGAAACCAGAAAGGAAGAGCATACCCTAGCGCACGTAATAATACTGAAACAAAGAACTGCGTATCAGGGACGTGGTGAAGGAAGGAGGCCCTTTCCAATCACTTTTAGAGTTGGAAAAATTCATTTGTATCTATTAGTTGGCAAATCATGCCAGTAGATGACTGTTTTTTATTTTTTAGCCAATTTTATAATTTTCAACTGACTTTAACGATAATATCGTATTACATGAAATCCTTAGACGTCCGAATCTCCGTGACCGTCGTTTTCTCTTATTTCCCATAGGGCCAGAAGGTTAAAATTTGGAATATGGGTGCCTAACTATAAACTCCTTAAATGTTTTTCTTTATTCCGAAAAAAAAAATGGGTTCTAGATATGATATGTCAAAAACCTATTTTTTCTTGGGATGAAAAAACGGGACTTAAAAGGGTACTTCAATTGTTAAAAATAATGAATCTGAAATAATACGTTTTCAACATCCCAGCATTTCCAGCTTTATGAATCTTTGACTTTCAAAGTGTTGTGAATTTTAGCATACTATTCTCTATTTTTATAATTAAGATTTAGCTCCAATGCCTTTAATTAGTGGATCTTGTTGCAAATACTTATTACAAGATAATATTAATATGATAAACAATTATTGTTCTTTCCATCTGTGCAGTGTTGACTCAGTGATGAAAATTATTGTTTGAAAAATTTGACCTTGAAAAATAATGGTAGAATGTGACCCGGGGATGGCTCTACTTCGTAGAGAATGTAATGTACAACCAAAATAAAACATAAAAGGTTACTGAGACTTGTGATTTTCTCGTAAATCATAAGAAATCACATTCTTGTGAGAAAAATTTTACATAAATGGTCCTCCTAACCTTTCTGTTAGTTCTTGAATATGGACTCGGGTTAAGAAACCTTGTATATAATCTGATAATTTTATTTTCTCTTTTTCAAGCAGTTTCTCTTTTTCGCTGAGAATTCTGCTGAAGTAAAAAAAACAAAAAATTGTAGAATAGGTAGCAGTTTTTTATTTGAGTGCAAAATGTAATGACCGATAAAGTTTCAAAACCTCTTCACCTGGCGGTTCGTTTTTTTCTGTTTGATTTATTTATTTAAATTTTCTGAAATATTTCTATTTTTCTCGTTGCTTTGTTCTGGATATCTAAAAGATGAAGACAACGAAATGAGGATACCGAGTTGCATCATTCAAAAAATTTTTACCAGTTCTTATTCCTCACGTTCGCATAGACTATAAAATTAAATAGTTCAACTACTTCCACCTAACTACTCGAGATTTTAATACGTTCAGTGCAGTGTGTTATTTAATTTTCGTCTATTATTTCAGTGTAGACATACATACGATTAAAAAAAATGAGACGAATACTACCTAGGTCGATTCCAGGTGTTTTGAAATTACTCCTAAAGAAATGCTATGCAACTTTATTTACTTACATAACTATATCTCTTTCAAGTAGATATTTTATTATATAGGTATATTTCTTCTAGTTCTAATCAGTACTACCAAATATTTATGTTTGACCGACGTTTCGTGAAACACCATACTTAGTTGGTTAGCCCAAGGGCGTGGATTGCTTCATCATAGAGTTCACATCTCTCCCACCACCTGGCCCCCTTCTCCGCAATACCACCACCACCAACGATAAATTCACCATTTTGTATGTCTAGATTTTTTTCGGAGCTAAACGGGGTCCAGATCCGAAGCACCTCTATCGTTAGCCACGGGTTTTAGCGTTAATTTTTGTATTTACACAGCCAATTCGGAACATTCGGGGTTGCCAGTTTAGGTTTTGTGAGTTTCTTTGATGTATTCATTCACTACTCTGTCACCTTTGCATCTTTTATGGGATTTTCCTCTAGGGTCTTATGGAAAATAAGATTACTTTCCTAAACTTGAAGGGTTTTGTTTCCTGTTTTTTGGCTAAACATAGAGAAATCACAATCGTTTCTTTTTTTGTAAATTGCTGGTCGTCCCCTAATTGAAGTTTAAACTACCCAGAAGGCTGCATGTGGCATATTACATCTCTATACTTTAATTGCAAAAAAATTACAAATGACAAATTTTAGTCAATTTTCTGTAACATTTTTTTTACCATGATTGCCAAAAAATTGGAAGGAAAAATTGAAATAGGCTACTATCCAACGCTTCTCTAAAAACTCGATAAAATTTAAAAATTCACCTGTCCTCATCATAAGTACCTAAAACCTTTCTACGGTTATGATTGTTTTAATTTAAAATTAAGGGTTTCAAACCACAATAGGTAAAATACATCATTTAGATAATCTAAATTTGAAGCTTTAGCTCTGAGTGGTTTTCAGTGCTAATGATCCAAATGAACGTGTGTTCAGTGGCGTACGAATAGGGTGGTTGTGTGGTCAAAACCCATCGAAATTTTTGGATTACTTCACATGCCCTCAAAAAATAATGGTTAAGTAAGTTGTTGCATAGAAAAATTTTGTCAACCTCCCCCCCCCCAAAAAAAAAAAAGAATTGTGTTTTGGCTATTCCACTGTATGCGTTCACTTTTTGAAAACATCATCATAAAGGCATTCGGGCTAAATCACCTCTCAACTTCATTTGACCGTACAAAGACTGTTGCTGACAGAAATCATTTAACGTACAGGTACCGCAGTTCCATCACTAAATGGTTGAGGGCTTCTTAATAAAGTGCGGTCTTTCTCAGTGAACGATGCGTATTGACGAGAGAATTTTATATGAGTAGAACTGATGAAAAGAAGCAGAAAAATATAGAAAAATATAAAAGCAAAGAAAAAAAAAATTGAAAAAAACTTCAGCGCAGCAAACCACACTAGAGAATGTAGGTTTTCTTACCCCTCTCAAAAAAAAAACTAAGTAAAATATAAATAAATAATTGCAATAAAAAAATTAAAATACATAGGTATTACATATTGAAAGTGCTTGGCAGAATGCTGGTTGCCCAGTCGAATAGGACCAAAATTCGGGTAAAACAGACGTTTTGGGGGCCAAAACGGGAGATTGGCTAAGAATATTGGGAAATGTACTTCGGAAATACGATACTAAACATCCCACCCCAAGTTCTGAGCTAAATTTGTGGTACCACATTTTAGCCCCCTATTAATTTTTTCGATTGATTCGTAACCTTGAGGAGCTAGACCAAAAGACTTCCAGTAGAAATTTGTTTACATAAAATTTTCGGTAAAAAACATTCGATTTAAGTTTTTCCTATTTTTCATAGAAGCTGAGATACAGGGTGGTAAAGAGAGGTAGTTATTTTAAAATAACAATATTGATATTATATTCAGGTTAGATACATACATACAGCATACATGGCAGGGGCGTAACAAGGTTTTTCTTTTAGAAAAAACAATTTCAGAAGCTAAAAATTTCTAACGAGCAGCTTACATATATTTATCGATGTACCATCGAAAGAAGGTGTCCATTGAACAAATCCTTCTCGACGCAAACAAAAACATAAAAACAAGAAAAAAATTATATAGGTATGTGTTATAATGTACCTTAAACTATATAGATATAATTGTAACGGCCAAAAGAGGAGGTAATGTACCTGGTAACGACCTCTTTTGGGGGTACACCATACACGAAATACCACGTACTTTAAAAGCAGTAATACTTCTATGATTGATTCAGATTAGTCATCCACAAACTATCGTGGACCTTAACATTTGTTTGAGACTCAATAATATTTAAACAC